>CAKAOJ020001994.1:0-22039 GCA_916701645.2 Sebastolobus alascanus
AGAGTTTTCAGGAATTGAGCTCAGAATGAAGATTTGATGCTTGGAGTCCAATTCTTATGTAAAATTTGAGAAAACTATGTTCCCTCTCATTTCATCCTGTTGTTGGATGTTTCCAATGCAAGAGATGTGTTTCTGTGATGAAATTACATCCAGTTTTTCATGGAATTAAACTTAGAATGAAGATTTCATGCTTACAGTCCAATTTCTCTGTAATAGTTGAGAAAACTATGTTCCCTCTCTTATATATCGTGTTTTGGATGTTTTCAATGCAAGAGAGTGTTACTGTGATGAAAGTACCTCTTTTTTCATTGAAATCCACTTTTGAGTGTTTCCAGAGGAGAAATGCGTTTCTGAGTGGTTTTGGATGAGAAAGACAGGTCAAGCACTTGAGTTTTACATGGAATTTAGCTCAGAATGAAGATTTGATGCTTGGAGTCCAAATCCTATGTAATATTTGAGAAAACTTTGTTCCCTCTCATATTTATCGTGTTTTTGCTGTTTTCAATGCAAGAGAATGTTTCTGTGATGAATTTACATCTTTTTCATTTCAATACACTTTTGAGGTTTTTCTTCAGTAGAAAACGTTTCTGAGTGGTTTTGAAAGAGAAAGACAGTTTAAGTTAGTTTAGTGATGAACACTAGAGTTTTTCATGGAATTGAGCTCAGAATGAAGATTTGATGCTTGGAGCAATTCTTATGTAAAATATGAGAAAACTATGTTCCCTCTCATTTTATCCTGTTGTTGGATGTTTCCAATGCAAGAGATGGGTTTCTGTGATGAAATTACATAAAGTTTTTCATGCAATTAAACTTAGAATGGAAGATTTCATGCTTGGAGTCCGATTTCTATGTAATATTTGAGAAAACTATGTTCCCTTTATCGTTCTTTGGATGTCTCCAATACAAGAGCGTGTTTCTCTAATGAAATTAGATCTTTTTCATTTCAATTTAGTCTTCCGTGTTTCTAGAGGAGAAATGCGTTTCTGAGTGGTTTTGGAAGAGAGAGACAGCTAAGCTAGTTTAATAATGAACACTAGAGTTTTTCATGGAATTGAGCTTAGAATGAAGATTTGACGCTTGGAGTCCAATCCTATGTAATATTTGAGAAAACTATGTTCCCGCTCATATTCATCCTGTTGTTGGATGTTTCCAATGCATGATTTTCTGTAATGAAAGTACGTCTTTTTCATTGAAATCAACTTTTGAGTGTTTCTAGAGCAGAAATGCGTTTCTGAGTGCTTTTGGAAGAAAATGACAAGTCAAGCAAGTTAAGCGATTGGACACTATCATGTTTTGGATGTTTCCAATACAAGACCGTGTTTCTCTTATGAAATTAAATCTTTTTCATTTGAATCCAGTTTGGCGTGTTTAGGAAATATGCGTTTCTGAGTGGTTTTGAAAGAGAAAGACAGTTTAAGTTAGTTTAGTGATGAACACTAGAGTTTTTCATGGAATTGAGCTCAGAATGAAGATTTGATGCTTGGAGGACAAATCTTATGTACAATTTGAGAAAACTATGTTCAGGAAGAATATGAGAGATATTCATCCTGTTTTTGGATGTTTTCGATGCGAGAGAGTGTTTCTGTTAAATGAAAAAAATTTTCATGGACGTACTTACTTTCATGTAAGTACGTCTTCTTCATTTAAATCGACTCTTCAGTGATTCTGGAGGAGAATGCGTTTCTGAGTGGTTTTGGAAGAGAAACACAGTTTAAGCTAGTTTAGTGATGAACACTAGAGTTTTTCATGGAATTGAGCTCAGAATGAAGATTTGATGCTTGTAGTCCAATTCCTATGTAATATTTGAGAAAACTATGGTCCCGCTCATATTCATCCTGTTGTTGGATGTTTCCAATGCATGATTTTCTGTAATGAAAGTACGTCTTTTTCATTGAAATCCACTTTTGAGTGTTTCTAGAGGAAAAATGCGTTTCTGAGTGCCTCTGGAAGAGAATGACAGGTCAAGCAAGTTAAGTGATTGACACTTGAGTTTTACGTGGAACTGAGCTCAGATTGAAGATTTGATGCTTGGAGTCAAATTCTTATGTAAAATTTGAGAAAACTATGTTCCCGCTCAAGTTTATCGTGCTTTTGGAAGAGAAAGACAGTTTGAGCTAGTTTAGTAATGAACACTAGAGTTTTTCATGGAATTGAGCTTAGAATGAAGATTTGATGCTTGTAGTCCAATTCCTATTTAATATTTGAGAAAACTATGTTCCCGCTCATATTCATCCTGTTGTTGGATGTTTCCAATGCAAGAGAGTGTTTCTGTAATGAAAGTACGTCTTTTTCATTGAAATCCACTTTTGAGTGTTTCTAGAGCAGAAATGCGTTTCTGAGTGCTTTTGAAAGGGAATGACAGATCAAGCAAGATAAGTGATTGACACTATCATGTTTTGGATGTTTCCAATACAAGAGCGTGTTTCTCTTATGAAATTAAATCTTTTTCATTTGAATCCAGTTTGGCGTGTTTAGGAAAAATGCGTTTCTGATTGGTTTTGGAAGAGAAACACAGTTTAAGCTAGTTAAGTGATGAACACTAGAGCTTTTCATGGAATTTAGCTCAGAATGAAGATTTGACGGTTGGAGTCCAATTCCTACGTAATATTTGAGAAAATTATGTTCCCGCTCATATTCATCCTGTTGTTGGATGTTTCCAATGCAAGAGAGTGTTTCTGTAATGAAAGTACGTCTTTTTCATTGAAATCAACTTTTGAGTGTTTCTAGAGCAGAAATGCGTTTCTGAGTGCTTTTGGAAGAAAATGACAGGTCAAGCAAGTTAAGCGATTGGACACTATCATGTTTTGGATGTTTCCAATACAAGACCGTGTTTCTCTTATGAAATTAAATCTTTTTCATTTGAATCCAGTTTGGCGTGTTTAGGAAATATGCGTTTCTGAGTGGTTTTGGAAGAGAAACACAGTTTAAGCTAGTTTAGTGATGAACACTAGAGTTTTTCATGGAATTGAGCTCAGAATGAAGATTTGATGCTTGGAGTCCAAATCTTATGTACAATTTGAGAAAACTATGTTCAGGAAGAATATGAGAGATATTCATCCTGTTTTTGGATGTTTTCAATGCAAGAGAGTGTTACTGTGATGAAAGTACCTCTTTTTTCATTGAAATCCACTTTTGAGTGTTTCCAGAGGAGAAATGTGTTTCTGAGTGGTTTTGGATGAGAAAGACAGGTCAAGCACTTGAGTTTTACATTGAATTTAGCTCAGAATGAAGATTTGATGCTTGGAGTCCAAATCCTATGTAATATTTGAGAAAACTTTGTTCCCTCTCATATTTATCGTGTTTTTGCTGTTTTCAATGCAAGAGAATGTTTCTGTGATGAATTTACATCTTTTTCATTTCAATACACTTTTGAGGTTTTTCTTCAGTAGAAAACGTTTCTGAGTGGTTTTGAAAGAGAAAGACAGTTTAAGTTAGTTTAGTGATGAACACTAGAGTTTTTCATGGAATTGAGCTCAGAATGAAGATTTGATGCTTGGAGGACAAATCTTATGTACAATTTGAGAAAACTATGTTCAGGAAGAATATGAGAGATATTCATCCTGTTTTTGGATGTTTTCGATGCGAGAGAGTGTTTCTGTTAAATGAAAAAAATTTTCATGGACGTACTTACTTTCATGTAAGTACGTCTTCTTCATTTAAATCGACTCTTCAGTGATTCTGGAGGAGAATGCGTTTCTGAGTGGTTTTGGAAGAGAAACACAGTTTAAGCTAGTTTAGTGATGAACACTAGAGTTTTTCATGGAATTGAGCTCAGAATGAAGATTTGATGCTTGTAGTCCAATTCCTTTGTAATATTTGAGAAAACTATGTTCCCGCTCATATTCATCCTGTTGTTGGATGTTTCCAATGCAAGAGAGTGTTTCTGTAATGAAAGTACGTCTTTTTCATTGAAATCCACTTTTGAGTGTTTCTAGAGCAGAAATGCGTTTCTGAGTGCTTTTGGAAGAGAATGACAGGTCAAGCAAGTTAAGTGATTGACACTTGAGTTTTACGTGGAATTGAGCTCAGATTGAAGATTTGATGCTTGGAGTCCAATTCTTATGTAAAATTTGAGAAAACTATGTTCCCGCTCAAGTTTATCGTGTTTTGGCTGTTTCCAAGCAAGTAGACACATCAAAGAAAGTCATTTCTATGATGAAATTACATCTTTTTCATTTCAATACACTTTTGAGTGTTTCTTGAGGAGAAATGCGTTTCTGAGTGCTTTTGGAAGAGAAAGACAGTTTAAGCTAGTTTATTGATGATCACTAGAGTTTTTCATGGAATTGAGCTCAGAATGAAGATGTGATGCTTGGAGCAATTCTTATATAAAATATGAGAAAACTATGTTCCCTCTCATTTCATCCTGTTGTTGGATGTTTCCAATGCAAGAGATGTGTTTCTGTGATGAAATTACATCCAGTTTTTCATGGAATTAAACTTAGAATGAAGATTTCATGCTTACAGTCCAATTTCTCTGTAATAGTTGAGAAAACTTTGTTCCCTCTCATATTTATCGTGTTTTTGCTGTTTTCAATGCAAGAGAATGTTTCTGTGATGAATTTACATCTTTTTCATTTCAATACACTTTTGAGGTTTTTCTTCAGTAGAAAACGTTTCTGAGTGGTTTTGAAAGAGAAAGACAGTTTAAATTAGTTTAGTGATGAACACTAGAGTTTTTCATGGAATTGAGCTCAGAATGAAGATTTGATGCTTGGAGCAATTCTTATGTAAAATATGAGAAAACTATGTTCCCTCTCATTTTATCCTGTTGTTGGATGTTTCCAATGCAAGAGATGGGTTTCTGTGATGAAATTACATAAAGTTTTTCATGGAATTAAACTTAGAATGGAAGATTTCATGCTTGGAGTCCAATTTCTCTGTAATATTTGAGAAAACTATGTTCCCTCTCATATTTATCGTGTTTTTGATGTTTTCAATGCAAGAGAGTGTTTCTGTGATGAATTTACATCTTTTTCATTTCACTTTTGAGGTTTTTTCTTCAGGAGAAAGACGTTTCTGAGTGGTTTTGAAAGAGAAAGACAGTTTAAGTTAGTTTAGTGATGAACACTAGAGTTTTTCATGGAATTGAGCTCAGAATGAAGATTTGATGCTTGGAGTAATTCTTATATAAAATTTGAGAAAACTATATTCCCTCTCATATTTATCATGTTTTGGATGTTTCCGATGCAAGAGATGTGTTTCTCTTATTATATCTTTTGCATTTAAATCCACTTTTGAGTGTTTTTTTGAGGAGAAATGCGTTTCTGAGTGGTTTCGGAAGAAAAAGACAGTTTAAGCAAATTTAGTGATGGACATTTGAGTTTACATGGAATTGAGCTCAGAATGAAGATTTGAAAGCAGACAAACGTCATGAGACTGCGTCATTATGCCGAGAAAAATAAGTCTGGATTCAGCTATTAGTTCATTTTACAACTTTAAAATCTTATTTTGTAAAAAGGGCTATTATATATGTAATAGCCCTTTTTTTTAATAGCCCTTTTTACAAAATAAGTTTTTAGTTTTTAGTTAGGAATTGTACAAAATTACCCGACAGTTGGCTGGTAAGAACAAGAGCTTTAGTCGACCAAAGAGGGAAACCTTCTCACTAAAGAGTCCCAACAACTAGAGCGCTGGAAGGAACATTTTGAGGAAGTCCTCAATAGACCTCCTCCAGACACCCCCCCAGACATTGAAGAAGCGAGACGAGACCTAAACATCAATCACAGTTGATGTTTAGGTCTCGTCTCGCTTTTTCCTTTGAGATATCAAAGGAAAAAATCAAAAAAGCCATCAAAAAACTGAAGCTGGGCAGACATCAGTGCAACCGCCGGCATCCTCCACGGGCTTCTAAATGAGATCTGGGTAAAAGAGGAGGTATCCAATGACTGGAAAGAAGGGCTAATTATCAAAATTCCCAAGAAATGCAACCTCAGTGAATGCAAGACCTGGAGAGGGATCATGCTTCATTCGGTCCCCAGCAAAATCCTCTGCAATCATCTTGGATAGAATGCAGGAACCACTGGACAAGATATTCAGGAAGGAACAAGCAGGTTTCCGGAAGAATACGTCTTGGGCGGGGCTATGTCACTCACATTTGCATGTGAGTGACATCAGGACCCTTATCATGGCTGAGAAATTTGGGGCAGATCGGACTATGTACAGTGGAGTTACAACAACTTCCTGTTTCATAGCGAATGGCCCAAAATGGCCGCCAAGCCAAGTCAGGTCGTTCAGAGAAAACTCACCATTTGAATAACTTTTCATCCTTAAGGTCTTAAGATGGTCCTGACCAAATTTCAAGTCGATCCGATTAAATCTGTAGGAGGAGTTCGTTAAAGTACAAGGCCTATAAAATGCTAAAAATGGGTGAAAATCGCATATTAAATTCAAAATGGCAGGCTTCCTGTTACTGAACATACCTCCCAGAGGCTTTTTTGGGTGTCTCCACATTTTACAGCTGTCTGCCGAATTTCATACTTGTAGGTGAAACCGGAGCGAGGGGCTCAATTTTTCCAATTTTCTAGGTGGCGCTAGCGAGTCATTTTGCAACACCACACTTCGAGACCCTTAAAATATCAAATTTTTCACCGCGTCTGATAAGTGTGCCAAGTTTAACAACTTTTCGAGCATGGCAAAGGCCTTAAAAACGCAATTCATTTGCCTGAAAAAGAATAATAATTAAAGCTGCAAGCAGCGATGAACGGGCCCTCGCACCTTCACGCACGTCGGGGGGGTACTGGCGGGATGCCAACTGACGCGGCCGGGCACAATGAAACCGGAACTCTGACGAGCGCAACGATGTCTGCCACAAGACTCTACGACAAACGGAGTTATGAAAGGGGGCGGGGGCTAATGTGTAGGGGACGGGGATCACCTTCACCAACTTAACAGGCACTCTCTGCTGAGTGAAATGACACCTCCCACAAGAGTCTACGACAAACGGTTCATTAGTTAGTCAAGGGGGGCGGGGCTTATGTGTAGGGGCGGGTTAACCTTCACCAACTTATCAGGCACTCTCTGCTGAGTGATATGACACCTCTCACAAGAGTCTATGACATTAGTTATTCAAGGGGGCGGGGCTTGTGTGTAGGGGGCGGAGAAAACCCTCACCAATGAAACATGAACTCTCTGCTGAGTGATATGACACCTCCCACAAGACTGTACGACAATCGGTTCATGAGTTATGAAAGGGGGCGTGGCTAGCGTCTTGGGGAGGGGCTATGAGTATATATTTGCATTTGAATGACATCAGGACTGGACCCTTATCATGGCTGAGAAATTTGGGGCAGATCGGACTATGTACAGTGGTTACAACAACTTCGTGTTTCAGGCGAATGGCCCAAAATGGCCGCCACGCCACGGTCAGGTCGTGAAAACTCACCATTTGAATAACTTTTCATCCTTAAGGTCTTAAGATGGTCCTGACCAAATTTCAAGTCGATCTGATGAAATCTGTCGGAGGAGTTTGGCCTATAAAACGCCAAAAATGGGCAAAAATGGGCAAAAATGGGCGAAACTCGCACAATAAATTCAAAATGGCTGACTTCCTGTTGAGCTTTTGGCATTCCTTCAAGAGGCGTTTTTGTGCGTCTCCACATGTTACATCTCTGCCAAATTTCATACATGTAGGTGAAACCGGAGCGAGGGGCTCAATTTTTCCAATTTTCTAGGGGGCGCTAGCGAGTCATTTTGTAACACTCGAATCCGAGACCCTTAAAATATCAAATTTTTCACCGCGTCTGATAAGTGTGCCAAGTTTAACAACTTTTCGAGCATGGCAAAGGCCTTAAAAAAGCGATTCATTTGCCTGAAAAAGAATAATAATTAAAGCTGCAAGCAGCGATGAACGGGCCCTCGCACCTTCACGCACGTCGGGGATACTGGCGGGACGCCAACTGACGCGGCCGGGCACAATGAAACCGGAACTCTGGAGCGCAACGACGTCTGCCACAAGACTCTACGACAAACGGAGTTATGAAAGGGGGCGGGGCTAATGTGTAGGGGACGGGGATCACCTTCACCAACTTAACAGGCACTCTCTGCTGAGTGATATGACGACTCCCACAAGAGTCTACGACAAACGGTTCATTAGTTAGTCAACGGGTGGGGCTTATGTGTAGGGGGCGGAGAGAACCCTCACCAATGAAACATGAACTCTCTGCTGAGTGATATGACACCTCCCACAAGACTGTACGACAATCGGTTCATGAGTTATGAAAGGGGGCGGGGCTAATGTGTAGGGGGCGGGGATAACCTTCACCAATGAAACATGAACTCTCTGCTGAGTGATATGACACCTCCCACAAGACTGTACGACAATCGGTTCATGAGTTATGAAAGGGGGCGGGGCTAATGTGTAGGGGGCGGGGATAACCTTCACCAATGAAACATGAACTCTCTGCTGAGTGATATGACACCACCCACGAGACTCTACGACAAACGGTTCATGAGTTATGAAAGGGGGCGTGGCTAACGTCTTGGGGCGGGGCTATGAGTCATTCATTTGCATTTGAATGACATCAGGACTGGACCCTTATCATGGCTGAGAAATTTGGGGCAGATCGGACTATGTACAGTGGTTACAACAACTTCCTGTTTCATGGCGAATGGCCCAAAATGGCCGCCACGCCACGGTCAGGTCGTTCAGTGAAAACTCACCATTTGAATAACTTTTCATCCTTAAGGAAAGATGGTCCTGACCAAATTTCAAGTCGATCTGATGAAATCTGTCGGAGGAGTTCGTTAAAGTACACGGCATATAAAACGCCAAAAATGGGCAAAAATGGGCAAAAATGGGCGAATCTCGCACATTAATTCAAAATGGCTGACTTCCTGTTGAGCTTTTGGCATACCTTCAAGAGGCGTTTTTGTGCGTCTCCACATGTTACATCTCTCTGCCAAATTTTCATACATGTAGGTGAAACCGGAGGGAGGGGCTCAATTTTTCCAATTTTCTAGGGGGCGCTAGCGAGCCATTTTGCAACACCCGAATCCGAGACGCTTAAAATATCAAATTTTTCACCGCCTCTGATAAGTGTGCCAAGTTTAACAACTTTTCGAGCAGGTTAAGGTCCTCAAAAAGGCGATTCATTTGAGAGAAGAAAAAGAATAATAAACACTACAGTTTCAATAGGGCCTTCGCTGGCCCGACGTTGTCGGTGCTCGGGCCCTAATAATTCGTATGTAATATTTGAGAAAACTATGTCCCTTTATCGTTCTTTGGATGTCTCCAATACAAGAGCGTGTTTCTCTAATGAAATTAGATCTTTTTCATTTCAATCCAGTCTTCCGTGTTTCTAGAGGAGAAATGCGTTTCTGAGTGGTTTTGGAAGAGAGAGACAGCTAAGCTAGTTTAATAATGAACACTAGAGTTTTTCATGGAATTGAGCTTAGAATGAAGATTTGACGCTTGGAGTCCAATCCTATGTAATATTTGAGAAAACTATGTTCCCGCTCATATTCATCCTGTTGTTGATGTTTCCAATGCATGATTTTCTGTAATGAAAGTACGTCTTTTTCATTGAAATCCACTTTTGAGTGTTTCTAGAGGAAAAATGCGTTTCTGAGTGCCTCTGGAAGAGAATGACAGGTCAAGCAAGTTAAATGATTGACACTTGAGTTTACGTGGAACTAAGCTCAGATTGAAGATTTGATGCTTGGAGTCAAATTCTTATGTAAAATTTGAGAAAACTATGTTCCCGCTCAAGTTTATCGTGCTTTTGGAAGAGAAAGACAGTTTGAGCTAGTTTAGTAATGAACACTAGAGTTTTTCATGGAATTGAGCTTAGAATGAAGATTTGATGCTTGTAGTCCAATTCCTATTTAATATTTGAGAAAACTATGTTCCCGCTCATATTCATCCTGTTGTTGGATGTTTCCAATGCAAGAGAGTGTTTCTGTAATGAAATAATGAAAGTACGTCTTTTTCATTGAAATCCACTTTTGAGTGTTTCTTTAGGAGAAATACGTTTCTGAGTGGTTTTGGAAGAGAAAGACAGTTTGAGCTAGTTTAGTGATGAACACTAGAGTTTTTCATGGAATTGAGCTCAGAATGAAGATTTGATGGTGGGAGTCCAATTCGTATGTAATATTTGAGAAAACTATGTTCCCTTTATCGTTCTTTGGATGTCTCCAATACAAGAGCGTGTTTCTCTAATGAAATTAGATCTTTTTCATTTCAATCCAGTCTTCCGTGTTTCTAGAGGAGAAATGCGTTTCTGAGTGGTTTTGAAAGAGAGAGACAGCTAAGCTAGTTTAGTAATGAACACTAGAGTTTTTCATGGAATTGAGCTTAGAATGAAGATTTGACGCTTGGAGTCCAATCCTATGTAATATTTGAGAAAACTATGTTCCCGCTCATATTCATCCTGTTGTTGGATGTTTCCAATGCATGATTTTCTGTAATGAAAGTACGTCTTTTCATTGAAATCCACTTTTGAGTGTTTCTAGAGGAAAAATGCGTTTCTGAGTGCCTCTGGAAGAGAAGACAGGTCAAGCAAGTTAAATGATTGACACTTGAGTTTACGTGGAACTAAGCTCAGATTGAAGATTTGATGCTTGGAGTCAAATTCTTATGTAAAATTTGAGAAAACTATGTTCCCGCTCAAGTTTATCGTGCTTTTGGAAGAGAAAGACAGTTTGAGCTAGTTTAGTAATGAACACTAGAGTTTTTCATGGATTGAGCTTAGAATGAAGATTTGATGCTTGTAGTCCAATTCCTATTTAATATTTGAGAAAACTATGTTCCCGCTCATATTCATCCTGTTGTTGGATGTTTCCAATGCAAGAGAGTGTTTCTGTAATGAAATAATGAAAGTACGTCTTTTTCATTGAAATCCACTTTTGAGTGTTTCTTTAGGAGAAATACGTTTCTGAGTGGTTTTGGAAGAGAAAGACAGTTTGAGCTAGTTTAGTGATGAACACTAGAGTTTTTTCATGGAATTGAGCTCAGAATGAAGATTTGATGCTTGTAGTCCAATTCCTATTTAATATTTGAGAAAACTATGTTCCCGCTCATATTCATCCTGTTGTTGGATGTTTCCAATGCAAGAGAGTGTTTCTGTAATGAAATAATGAAAGTACGTCTTTTTCATTGAAATCCACTTTTGAGTGTTTCTTTAGGAGAAATACGTTTCTGAGTGGTTTGGAAGAGAAAGACAGTTTGAGCTAGTTTAGTGATGAACACTAGAGTTTTTCATGGAATTGAGCTCAGAAGAAGATTTGATGGTTGGAGTCCAATTCGTATGTAATATTTGAGAAAACTATGTTCCCTTTATCGTTCTTTGGATGTCTCCAATACAAGAGCGTGTTTCTCTAATGAAATTAGATCTTTTTCATTTCAATCCTGTCTTCCGTGTTTCTAGAGGAGAAATGCGTTTCTGAGTGGTTTTGAAAGAGAGAGACAGCTAAGCTAGTTTAGTAATGAACACTAGAGTTTTTCATGGAATTGAGCTTAGAATGAAGATTTGACGCTTGGAGTCCAATCCTATGTAATATTTGAGAAAACTATGTTCCCGCTCATATTCATCCTGTTGTTGGATGTTTCCAATGCAAGAGAGTGTTTCTGTAATGAAAGTACGTCTTTTTCATTGAAATCCACTTTTGAGTGTTTCTAGAGGAAAAATGCGTTTCTGAGTGCCTCTGGAAGAGAATGACAGGTCAAAGCAAGTTAAGTGATTGACACTTGAGTTTTACGTGGAACTAAGCTCAGATTGAAGATTTGATGCTTGGAGTCAAATTCTTATGTAAAATTTGAGAAAACTATGTTCCCGCTCAAGTTTATCGTGCTTTTGGAAGAGAAAGACAGTTTGAGCTAGTTTAGTAATGAACACTAGAGTTTTTCATGGAATTGAGCTTAGAATGAAGATTTGATGCTTGTAGTCCAATTCCTATTTAATATTTGAGAAAACTATGTTCCCGCTCATATTCATCCTGTTGTTGGATGTTTCCAATGCAAGAGAGTGTTTCTGTAATGAAAGTACGTCTTTTTCATTGAAATCCACTTTTGAGTGTTTCTTTAGGAGAAATACGTTTCTGAGTGGTTTTGGAAGAGAAAGACAGTTTGAGCTAGTTTAGTGATGAACACTAGAGTTTTTCATGGAATTGAGCTCAGAATGAAGATTTGATGCTTGTAGTCCAATTCCTATTTAATATTTGAGAAAACTATGTTCCCGCTCATATTCATCCTGTTGTTGGATGTTCCAATGCAAGAGAGTGTTTCTGTAATGAAATAATGAAAGTACGTCTTTTTCATTGAAATCCACTTTTGAGTGTTTCTTTAGGAGAAATACGTTTCTGAGTGGTTTTGGAAGAGAAAGACAGTTTGAGCTAGTTTAGTGATGAACACTAGAGTTTTCATGGAATTGAGCTCAGAATGAAGATTTGATGGTTGGAGTCCAATTCGTATGTAATATTTGAGAAAACTATGTTCCCTTTATCGTTCTTTGGATGTCTCCAATACAAGAGCGTGATTTCTCTAATGAAATTAGATCTTTTTCATTTCAATCCAGTCTTCCGTGTTTCTAGAGGAGAAATGCGTTTCTGAGTGGTTTTGAAAGAGAGAGACAGCTAAGCTAGTTTAGTAATGAACACTAGAGTTTTTCATGGAATTGAGCTTAGAATGAAGATTTGACGCTTGGAGTCCAATCCTATGTAATATTTGAGAAAACTATGTTCCCGCTCATATTCATCCTGTTGTTGGATGTTTCCAATGCAAGAGAGTGTTTCTGTAATGAAAGTACGTCTTTTTCATTGAAATCCACTTTTGAGTGTTTCTAGAGGAAAAATGCGTTTCTGAGTGCCTCTGGAAGAGAATGACAGGTCAAGCAAGTTAAGTGATTGACACTTGAGTTTTACGTGGAACTAAGCTCAGATTGAAGATTTGATGCTTGGAGTCAAATTCTTATGTAAAATTGAGAAAACTATGTTCCCGCTCAAGTTTATCGTGCTTTTGGAAGAGAAAGACAGTTTTGAGCTAGTTTAGTAATGAACACTAGAGTTTTTCATGGAATTGAGCTTAGAATGAAGATTTGATGCTTGTAGTCCAATTCCTATTTAATATTTGAGAAAACTATGTTCCCGCTCATATTCATCCTGTTGTTGGATGTTTCCAATGCAAGAGAGTGTTTCTGTAATGAAATAATGAAAGTACGTCTTTTTCATTGAAATCCACTTTTGAGTGTTTCTTTAGGAGAAATACGTTTCTGAGTGGTTTTGGAAGAGAAAGACAGTTTGAGCTAGTTTAGTGATGAACACTAGAGTTTTTCATGGAATTGAGCTCAGAATGAAGATTTGATGGTTGGAGTCCAATTCGTATGTAATATTTGAGAAAACTATGTTCCCTTTATCGTTCTTTGGATGTCTCCAATACAAGAGCGTGTTTCTCTAATGAAATTAGATCTTTTTCATTTCAATCCTGTCTTCCGTGTTTCTAGAGGAGAAATGCGTTTCTGAGTGGTTTTGAAAGAGAGAGACAGCTAAGCTAGTTTAGTAATGAACACTAGAGTTTTTCATGGAATTGAGCTTAGAATGAATATTTGAGGCTTGGAGTCAAATCCTATTTAATATTTGAGAAAACTATGTTCCCGCTCATATTCATCCTGTTGTTGGATGTTTCCAATGCAAGAGAGTGTTTCTGTAATGAAAGTACGTCTTTTTCATTGAAATCCACTTTTGAGTGTTTCTAGAGGAAAAATGCGTTTCTGAGTGCCTCTGGAAGAGAATGACAGGTCAAGCAAGTTAAGTGATTGACACTTGAGTTTTACGTGGAACTAAGCTCAGATTGAAGATTTGATGCTTGGAGTCAAATTCTTATGTAAAATTTGAGAAAACTATGTTTCCCGCTCAAGTTTATCGTGCTTTTGGAAGAGAAAGACAGTTTGAGCTAGTTTAGTAATGAACACTAGAGTTTTTCATGGAATTGAGCTTAGAATGAAGATTTGATGCTTGTAGTCCAATTCCTATTTAATATTTGAGGAAAACTATGTTCCCGCTCATATTCATCCTGTTGTTGGATGTTTCCAATGCAAGAGAGTGTTCCTGTAATGAAATAATGAAAGTACGTCTTTTTCATTGAAATCCACTTTTGAGTGTTTTCTTTAGGAGAAATACGTTTCTGAGTGGTTTTGGAAGAGAAAGACAGTTTGAGCTAGTTTAGTGATGAACACTAGAGTTTTTCATGGAATTGAGCTCAGAATGAAGATTTGATGGTTGGAGTCCAATTCGTATGTAATATTTGAGAAAACTATGTTCCCTTTATCGTTCTTTGGATGTCTCCAATCAAATTTTCTTAATGAAAATAATCTTTTTCATTTAATCCATTTTGGGTTTTCTAAAAAAAATGCTTTCTGAGTGGTTTTTAAAAAGAAGACAGTAAGCAGTTTATAATAAAACTGAGTTTTTTTTGGAATTAGCTAGAATGAAGATTTGAGCTTGGAGTCCAATCCCATTAAATTTGAGAAAACTTGTTCCCGCTCAATTTATCCTGTTTTGGAGAAAAAATGTTTTTGTAATGAAATATTTTTTTTATAAATACTTTTGAGTTTTCTGGGAAAAATCTTTTATTTGGAAAAATGACGGCCAATTAAATGTTGTTGAGTTTCTGAAAAGTGTTGAAAATTTTTGGGAGTCTTTTATGAAAATTTGGGTTTTTAAGTTTTGTGTTTTGGAAGAGAAAGACAGTTTGAGAGTTTAGTAAAGAACACTAGAGTTTTTTATGGAATTGACTTAAATGAAGATTTGATGTTGAGTCCAATTCCTATTAAAATTTTAGAAAACTATGTTCCCCCTTTTATCCGTTTTGGATGTTTCCAAACAAGAGGTTTTCTTAATGAAATTAAAAATCTTTTTCATTAAAACCCTTTTGTTTTCTTTAGGAGAAATCGTTTCTAGTGGGTTTTTAAGAGAAAGACAGTTTTGCTAGTTTATATGAACACTAGAGTTTTTCATGGAATTGAGCTAGAAAGAAGATTTGAGGTTGGAGTCCAATTTTATGTAAATTTGAGAAAACTATGTTCCCTTTATCTTTTTGGATGTTCCAATCAAGAGGTTTTCTTAATGAAAAGTCTTTTTCATTTAATCCTTTTTTTTTCTAGAGGAAAATTTTTTTGGGTTTTTTAAAAGAAGGGCAGTAAGCAGTTTATAAAACACTGAGTTTTTCTGGAATTAGCTTAGAATGAAGATTTGAGCTTTGGGGTCCAATCCCATGTAAATTTGAGAAAACTATGTTCCCGCCAATTTATCTGTTTTGGAGTTTAAGCAAAGGGGTGTTTTGTAATGAAATTTTTTTTCATTGAAATACTTTTTTTGAGAAAAATGCTTTCATCCTTAAGAGAAACAGGTCGCAATTAATGTTGTTGAGTTTTATGGAAAAGTGTTGAAGATTTTTGGGAGTCAAAAATTTTTGAAAATTTGAGAAAAAATTTTGAAGTTTTCGTGTTTTGGGGAAAAAATTTTACAGTTTAGTAAAGAAACAGAGTTTTTCATGGAATTGAGCTTAAAAGAAATTTTAGTTGTGTAATCCATTTAATATTTGGGAAAAAATTTGTCTTTATCGTTTTGGATGTTTCCAATCAAGAGGTGTTTTTTAAGAAATTAAAATTTTTTTTCATTAAACCATTTTGGGGTTTTTTTAGGGAAATCGTTTCTGAGTGGTTTTGGGAAAAGAAAACAGTTTTGCTAGTTTAGTAGAACCTAGAGTTTTTCAGGGAAAGAGCTAGAATGAAGATTTGAGTTTGAGTCCAATTTTAGTAAATTTGAGAAAACTATGTTCCCTTTTTCGTTTTTGGGTGTTCCAATCAAGAGGTGTTTCTTAAAGAAAAAATCTTTTTCATTTAATCCATTTTGTTTTTAAGGGGAAAAAGCGTTTCTGAGTGGTTTTTTAAAAAGAAAAGTCAGTTTTAAAGAAATAAGTTTTTCATGGGTTACTTGAATAAGATTTGAGTTGGGGTCCTTAGTAAATTTAGAAAATTGGCCCCCCATTTCTCCGTTTTGGTTTTAATGAAGAGAGGCGTTGAAAATAGTTTTTTATTTAAACCCCTTTTTTGTTTTTCAAGGGAAAAAAAGGTTTTGAGGTTGGGGTGAAGGGCAACAATTAATTTGAAATTTTCGTAACTAATCGTTGGTTTGATGTTACAAAATTTTTATGAAAATTTGGGAAAAAGTTTAATTTTGTGTTTTGAAGAGAAAGCGTTTGAGTGTTTGAAGAAACAGATTTTTAGGAATTTACAAATAAGTTTGATGTTTATCCCCCCCTTTTTTTTAGAAAAAAATTTTTCATTTATCCGTTTTGGGGGTTTAATGCGGGGTGTTTTGAAGAAAACGTTTTTTATTGAAACCATTTTATGTTTTTGACAGAAAGGTTTTAGGTTTTGGAAAAATCAAAAAGAAATTGAAATCTGTTTTTTCCAAAACAAAGGGTGTTTTTTTAATTAAATTTTTTTTTTAATAGTTTGGGGGGGTTTTTGGGAAAAACTTTTGATTGGGTTTTTGGAAGAAAACCGTTTAAATGTTTTGGATGAAACCCAAAGTTTTTTTGGAAATTTACTAGTAAATTTGATTGGGGCCAAATTTATTAAAATTTTTTGAAAAATATGTTTAATTTTTTTTTTTTTTTTTTATCAAAGGGGTGTTTTGTTAAAAAAAAGTTTTTTTTTGAAATAATTTTTGTTTTTAAAGGGAAAACTTTTGATGTTTTGGAAAAATGCGGTCGCAATTAAAGGGGAATTTATTTTTGGAATTAGTGATTGAAATTTGTTTGGAGTCCAATTCCATGTTTTTAGAAAATATTTTTCATTTATCCGTTTTGGTGTTTAAAAAAATGTTTTTAAGAAAAATTTTTTTTTTTTAAACCCCTTTTAGTGTTTTTAGGAGAAACTTTCAGTTTTTGGAAGGGGGCAGAAAGAAGATGTGATTGACATTCGTTTTTATTTTAAACAAAGGGGTTTTTTTTTATAAAATTAAAACTTTTTTTTAACCAGGGTGTTTGGAAAAATCGTTTCTGATTGGTTTTTGGGAAAGGGAAAACCGTTTGTGTTTGGAGAAACAAGTTTTTTTGGAATTATAGAAAGAAATTTTTGTTTTATAATTGAGTAAATTTGGGAAAATTGTTCCCCCCCCTTTTTCATCCTGTTTTATTTAAGAAAATGTTTCGTTAAATACCCCTTTTTATTTCATGCCCAGTGTTCTGGAAGGGGAAGGTTTTTTTATTTTTAAAGGGAAAAACTTTAAATGTTTAGGAGAACCTGAGTTTTTAGGAATTTAGTCAGAATAAGTTTGACTTGAGTTTCCTTTTAATATTTAGAAAAATTTGCTTAATCCTTTTTATGTTTAATGAAAATTTTCTTTAAAGTTCTTTTTATTGAAAACCAAGTGCTAAAGAAAGCTTTCTATGTTTTAAAAATACATCCCAATTAATAACCTTGAGTTTTAGGGAATTTTTCGATGGTTTATTTAGCCCTTTTATTAAAATTTAGAAAACTATTTCCCCCCCAAATTTATGTGTTTTTGGGTGTTTCCAACAATAAAATAAAAAAACATTTCGTAATTCATCTTTTTTTTAAACGAGTGTTTCTTAGGGGAAAAAGGTTTTTTTTCTTTTTAAAGGGAAAACATTTGAGTGTTTTAAGAAAAAGGTTTTTTATGGTTGGAGAAAGAAGTTTGAGCTTTAGTAAACCATTTTAAAATTTTAAAAAAATTTTCCCCCCAATTGTTGTTGGAGCCAATCAAAATTTTTGAAGAAAATAAAAAATTTTTTTTTTTGAAATCCATTTTGAGTGTTTTTAAAAAATTTTGATTTTTAAAAAAACAGTTTGGTGTTTATATGAAATGGTTTTTTATGGTTGAGTAGAATAAGTTTTATGGGTTTACCAATTTATGAAATTTTAGAAAAATGTTTTTTTTTCTTTTGGGGTCCCAATCAAGATTTTTTAAGAAAATTTGTCTTTTTTTTTCAATCCGTTTGTGTTTCAAGGGGGGGAAAAGGTTTCTGAGTGGTTTTAAAAAAACCTAAATGTTTTAAGAAATGGTTTTTAGGTTGGAGAATGAAGTTTGAGTTAGTAACCTATTAAATTTTGGAAAAAAAGTTTCCCCCCCAATTATCCTGTTTTTATGTTTAATCAAAATGTTTTTTGTAAGGTACGTCTTTTTATTTAAACCCCTTTGAGTGTTTTAAAAAAATGGTTTTATGTTGAAAGAATGAAGGTGCGTTTAAAATTCATTATTTAGGGAACTAAGTCGATTAAATTTACCTTTGGGGAAAATTTTTAAAATTTTAAAAAATTTTTCCCCCCCAATTTATCTCTTTTAAAGGGAAAAATTTGGGTTTTAAAGAAATGGTTTTTATGGTTGGAATGAAGATTTTTGCGATCCCAAATTCCATTTAATATTTAAAAAAATGTTCCCCTAATTATCCTTTTTATTTTTAATCAAAGGGTGTTTTGAAAAAATCGTTTTTTTTGAAACCCTTTAAAATGTTTTTAGGAGAAACCTAGGTTTTTAAGGGGGTAAAATCAAAAAATGAATTAGTTTTGGAGTTTTCCCAAAAAAATGTTTTTTAGAAATTTTCTTTTTATTTAAACCAGTTTGGGTGTTTAGGGAAAAAAAGGGTTTTTGATTGTTTTGAAGAGAAACACAGTTTAAAACTGTTTAGTGATGAACACTAGAGTTTTCATGGAATTGAGCTCAGAATGAAGATTTGACGGTTGGAGTCCAATTCCTATGTAATATTTGAGAAAACTATGTTCCCGCTCATATTCATCCGTTGTGGATGTTTCCAATGCAAGAGATGTTTCTGTAATGAAAGTACGCTTTTTCATTTAATCAACTTTTGAGTGTTTTCTAGAGCAGAATTTCGTTTCTGAGTGCTTTTGGAAAGAAGACAGGTCAGCAAGTTAATGATTGCACTTGAGTTTTACGTGGAATTTGAGCTCAGATTGAAGATTTGATGCTTGGAGTCCAAATTTCCAGTAAAATTTGAGAAAACTATGTTCCCGTAAATTCATCCTTTGTTGGATGTTTCCAATGCAAGAGAGTGTTTCTGTAATGAAAGTACGTTCTTTTTCATTTACATCGACTCTTCAGTGATTCTGGAGGAGAATGCGTTTCTGAGTGGTTTTGGAAGAGAAAACAGTTTAAGCTAGTTTAGTGATGAACACTAGAGTTTTTCATGGAATTACTCAAATAAGATTTGATGCTTGTAGTCCAATTCCTATGTAATATTTGAGAAAACTTATTTCCCGTCATATTCATCCTGTTGTTGGATGTTTCCAATGCAAGAGAGTGTTTCTGTAATGAAAGTACGTCTTTTTCATTGAAATCCACTTTTGAGTGTTTCTAGAGCAGAAATGCGTTTCTGAGTGCTTTTGGAAGAGAATGACAGGTCAAGCAAGTTAAGTGATTGACACTTGAGTTTTACGTGGATTGACTCAGATTGAAGAAATTTAAGCTTGGAGTCCAATCTATGTAAAATTTAGAAAACTATGTTCCCGCTCAAGTTTATCGTGTTTTGGCTGTTTCAAGCAATAGACACCTCAAAGAAAGTCATTTCTATGATGAAATTACATCTTTTTCATTCAAACACTTTTGAGTGTTTCTTGAGGAAAATGCGTTTCTGAGTGCTTTTTGGAAGAGAAAACAGTTTAAGCTAGTTTATGATGACACTTAAATTTTTTCATGGAATTGAGCTCAGAAAGAAGATGTGATGCTTGGAGCAATTCTTATATAAAATATGAAAAAAACTATGTTCCCTCTCATTTCATCCTGTTGTTGGATGTTTCCAATGCAAGAGATGTGTTTCTGTGATGAAATTACATCCAGTTTTTCATGGAATTAAACTTAGAATGAAGATTTCATGCTTACAGTCCAATTTCTCTGTAATAGTTGAGAAAACTATGTTCCCTCTCTTATATATCGTGTTTTGGATGTTTTCAATGCAAGAGAGTGTTACTGTGATGAAAGTACCTCTTTTTTCATTGAAATCCACTTTTGAGTGTTTCCAGAGGAGAAATGCGTTTCTGAGTGGTTTTGGATGAGAAAGACAGGTCAAGCATTTGAGTTTTACATGGAATTTAGCTCAGAATGAAGATTTGATGCTTGGAGTCCAAATCCTATGTAATATTTGAGAAAACTTTGTTCCCTCTCATATTTATCGTGTTTTTGCTGTTTTCAATGCAAGAGAATGTTTCTGTGATGAATTTACATCTTTTTCATTTCAATACACTTTTGAGGTTTTTCTTCAGTAGAAAACGTTTCTGAGTGGTTTTGAAAGAGAAAGACAGTTTAAGTTAGTTTAGTGATGAACACTAGAGTTTTTCATGGAATTGAGCTCAGAATGAAGATTTGATGCTTGGAGCAATTCTTATGTAAAATATGAGAAAACTATGTTCCCTCTCATTTTATCCTGTTGTTGGATGTTTCCAATGCAAGAGATGGGTTTCTGTGATGAAATTACATAAAGTTTTTCATGGAATTAAACTTAGAATGGAAGATTTCATGCTTGGAGTCCGATTTCTATGTAATATTTGAGAAAACTATGTTCCCTCTCATATTTATCGTGTTTTTGATGTTTTCAATGCAAGAGAGTGTTTCTGTGATGAATTTACATCTTTTTCATTTCACTTTTGAGGTTTTTCTTCAGGAGAAAGACGTTTCTGAGTGGTTTTGAAAGAGAAAGACAGTTTAAGTTAGTTTAGTGATGAACACTAGAGTTTTTCATGGAATTGAGCTCAGAATGAAGATTTGATGCTTGGAGTAATTCTTATATAAAATTTGAGAAAACTATATTCCCTCTCATATTTATCATGTTTTGTATGTTTCCGATGCAAGAGATGTGTTTCTCTTATTATATCTTTTGCATTTAAATCCACTTTTGAGTGTTTTTTTTGAGGAGAAATGCGTTTCTGAGTGGTTTCGGAAGAAAAAGACAGTTTAAGCAAATTTAGTGATGGACATTTGAGTTTACATGGAATTGAGCTCAGAATGAAGATTTGAAAGCAGACAAACGTCATGAGACTGCGTCATTATGCCGAGAAAAATAAGTCTGGATTCAGCTATTAGTTCATTTTACAACTTTAAAATCTTATTTTGTAAAAAGGGCTATTATATATGTAATAGCCCTTTTTTTTAATAGCCCTTTTTACAAAATAAGTTTTTAGTTTTTAGTTAGGAATTGTACAAAATTACCCAACAGTTGGCTGGTAAGAACAAGAGCTTTAGTCGACCTATCAGAGACAAAGAGGGAAACCTTCTCACTAAAGAGTCCCAACAACTAGAGCGCTGGAAGGAACATTTTGAGGAAGTCCTCAATAGACCTCCTCCAGACACCCCCCCAGACATTTAAGAAGCGAGACGAGACCTAAACATCAATCACAGTTGATGTTTAGGTCTCGTCTCGCTTTTTCCTTTGAGATATCAAAGGAAAAAATCAAAAAAGCCATCAAAAAACTGAAGCTGGGCAGACATCAGTGCAACCGCCGGCATCCTCCACGGGGTTCTAAATGAGATCTGGGTAAAAGAGGAGGTATCCAATGACTGGAAAGAAGGGCTAATTATCAAAATTCCCAAGAAATGCAACCTCAGTGAATGCAAGACCTGGAGAGGGATCATGCTTCATTCGGTCCCCAGCAAAATCCTCTGCAATCATCTTGGATAGAATGCAGGAACCACTGGACAAGATATTCAGGAAGGAACAAGCAGGGTTTTCCCGGGAAAAATACGTCTTGGCGGGCTATGTCACTCACATTTGCATGTGAGTGACATCAGGACCCTTATCATGGCTGAGAAATTTGGGGCAGATCGGACTATGTACAGTGGAGTTACAACAACTTCCTGTTTCATAGCGAATGGCCCAAAAAGGCCGCCAAGCCAAGTCAGGTCGTTCAGAGAAAACTCACCTTTTTAATAACTTTTCATCCTTAAGGTCTTAAGATGGTCCTGACCAAATTTCAAGCGTCCATTAAATCTTAGGAGGAGTTCGTTAAAGTACAAGCCTATAAAATGCAAAATGGTGAAAATCGCATATAAATTCAAAATGGCAGCTTCT
>CAKAOJ020001995.1:0-22660 GCA_916701645.2 Sebastolobus alascanus
AAATACCCCCACAGTCCTGCAGCTGTCTGTTATACATGGGTGCCATTAATACATACAGAAGCATTAATATAAGTTTGAATCAGGTACTAGTGAATAGAAGTCAGTGAGTTTGGACTTGCTGAAGATCAGAAACAAACACTGCTGACAAGGAGGGTGTAATTTAACGATTTTCAGTTAATATTATTAAATCACTGCTTTTCCATGGATGTTATCCAACACTGTGTCCATGTTTGTAAAATTATCGCTCAACATTACAATTTTTTGTAATATTCATGAACCTAAAACTCAACAACCCTTGCCAAAAAAAAGTTTATTCAAGTGTGCTATTAGTATACTTCTTTTAAACTTAAAATATAAGAGTATGCTTTCAGTTTACTTTTTATGTACTTATAAGGGACATACTTAAACTATACTATAGAAAAGTGTAAGTATACTTGGCTTAAACTGACAAGTAGACATAAAAGTCTAAATATACTTGGCTTATACTGACAACTATACAGAAAAGTCTGAGTATACTTGGCTTATATTGACAAGTAATTTTTTTTACTAATATTCATGATAAAACATCAAGTCAAATAGTCTCTTTATGTAAAACACAAATCGTTGGCTAAGTACTATAATTTAAAGAAACTTTACAAGTATACTTGCAATAAAACTATTAAAATAGTAGTTTACTGAGAGTATACTTTAAAGTGTACATTCATAAACTAAAACATGGGCTACACGTATAAACAGTAACTAGTATCACCTCATGTGGTATGAGGTGATAACCCCATCACCTCATAAAAATGTAAAAAAAAATAAAAATAAAAACAAGATTTAAAAAAAAGTCAAAAATGTCCTAAAAATGTAAAAGAAAAAAGTGGTTTCTGGTGTAGCACCGTCACCTCATGTGATATGAGGTGATAACCCCGTCACCTCATGTGATATGAGGTGATAACCCCGTCACCTCATGTGATATGAGGTGATAACCCCGTCACCTCATGTGATATGAGATGATAACCCCGTCACCTCATGTGATATGAGGTGATAACCCCGTCACCTCATGTGATATGAGGTGATAACCCCGTCACCTCATGTGATATGAGGTGATAACCCCGTCACTTCATGTGATATGAGGTGATAACCCCGTCACCTCATGTGATATGAGGTGATAACCCCGTCACCTCATGTGATATGAGGAGATAACCCCGTCACCTCATGTGATATGAGGTGATAACCCCGTCACCTCATGTGATATGAGGTGATAACCCCGTCACCTCATGTGATATGAGGTGATAACCCCATCGCTCATATTGAGTGAGAGGTATTCAGAAAACACATTCTGAAAAATAAAAAACAATTAATAAAATTAAATTGAAAAAATAATAATAATTTGGAAGGGGAATTGAATCTGCAAAATGAAATAAGAATTAAATAAAGGAAACTGAGTATCATCATAATGAGAAAAATAAAAAATTAAATACAAAATGAACACTTTACTTCGTTTCACTTTATTTCTATGATTTTTTCTGTTCTTTTGTGGGTTTTGTGTCATTTTTCAGAAAGTCTTTGTTCCAGTGTCCCTGCCACCATATCTGAATGTTTCTCATTAATCAACAGCTCCCTCTAGTGGCGACAGGTGTGAACGAGACTCAACTGAACACCTGTTGAACCTCCACTGATCTGAGGGAAGAGCAGGTGGAAGGGAGGCTCGTGTTTCTCAGCTTTGTGCGCTGAGGAAGACGTTCTATGGCGCATGCGCACAGAATGTCCTGTGACGTCACATTCGAGGCTTGATTGAAAGGCTGCCTTTTATCGTGAAGTCACTTGACGTCACATCACAGCCATCAGTTCGTCACAGATCTCACAGATGAGATCAGAAGATATTTCTTTATCAGTTCCACAGGTTGGAGAGCTGCAGTGGAGAGTAGAAGAAGAAACTCACCATACAACACGGTGCAAAAAGCAAATTATAGGCCGGCTGCTTTCCAAAACAATTCATTTACAATGAATTCTGAGGAGCAGATGAAGTCAGATACGGAGCCTTCGGCGATTCTATTCGAACTAAATTACATTTGTGACAATATGTAGACACAGATGGAACACCTGACAGCTAACCGGAGGGCATCTCAGCCCAGGACAGACTACATGGAGATCGAACACCTGCGAAGCATTTACAACAAATCGCTGATAGTGATCGAAAACCTTAAAGGTCAGCTGAGGAGAGCTCAACAGAGGACGAACAAACTAGAGACAGATCGCCAGCTAATCTACGAATTGGACACAGAGACCGAAAACCTTAAAGGTCAGCTGAGGACTGCTTGGCTGCTAATCAACAAACTACAGACAGAGATCGGACTCCTGAAAGTTCGGCTGAGGATCTCTCTGCCACCAGCTGACCTTGAATCAGTAAACAGGCCTCAGTTGAAGGATGCATCCTCTATGACGCTCTGTGACGCTCGATCTGGGTATGAGAGATCCGCGACGACTACACCTGAGGATCAGAACCTCCCGAAGGCTCCAGCTGCTGACGGTCCGACCAACAGTTGGTGGTCCGGCACTTCTTTTCTACGGAAAGTAGCTGTGTGTGCTGGCATCGCCACTGTGGGTATAGTGGTCTATCGTATGTTTCAGTCTGGGACGTGATGAGGTTATCACCTCATGTGGTATTAGGTGATAACCCCATCACCTCATAAAAATGTAAAAAAAAATAAAAATAAAAAAAAGATTTAAAAAAAAGTCAAAAATGTCCTAAAAATGTGAAAGAAAAAAGTGGTTTCTGGTGTAGCACCGTCACCTCATGTGATATGAGGTGATAACCCCGTCACCTCATGTGATATGAGGTGATAACCCCGTCACCTCATGTGATATGAGGTGATAACCCCGTCACCTCATGTAATATGAGGTGATAACCCCGTCAACTGATTTGATATGAGGTGATAACCCCGTCACTTCATGTCATATGAGGTGATAACCCCGTCACCTCATGTGATATGAGGTGATAACCCCGTCACCTCATGTGATATGAGGTGATAACCCCGTCACCTCATGTGATGTGAGGTGATAACCCCGTCACCTCATGTGGGATTCAAACATCAAGAATGGCTACAAGACAACATCACTACCTCACTTGGGACAGTCAGACCACATATCCATACTCCTAACCCCAGCATACACCCCCCAAAGAAGGAAAGCCCCCCCCACCATTAAAACTGTTAAAACATGGCCTGAAGGAGCCTCCTCGCAGCTTCAGGACTGTTTTGAACGGACTAATTGGGACATTTTTGAGGACCAGGATTTGGAGGAGTACACATCAACAGTACTCTGCTACATCACAAACTGTGTTGACAATGTCACTGTCGACAAACGCATCCGGGTGCACAGCAACCAGAAGCCCTGGATGACAAAGGAGGTCAGAACTCTCTTAAAGGCTCGTAATGCTGCCTTTAGGTCCAAGGACAAAGCCCTCTACAGCGTGGCTAGATCCAACCTTAAGAGAGCCATCAAAGGTGCAAAAGAAAATTACAAAAAGGAGATTGAGGACCACTTCACCCACAACGACCCGCGGCGAATATGGCAGGGTATCCAGCACCTCACTAATTACAAACCCAGCAACCACAAGACCGCTGATGCAAATGCCTCACTGGCAGAGGAACTTAATTGCTTCTTTGCCCGCTTCGAGGTGAGAGCAGCAGAGTCTGCAGAGACAGTCACACCATCAACAACCGCCTCCAACAGCCAAACACTCATGGTACAGGAGCACGAGGTGAGGCGTGTGCTCAGGGCTGTCAACACAAGGAAGGCTGCAGGCCCGGATGGAGTGACAGGAAGGGTGCTGAGAGAATGTGCAGACCAGCTCTCAGGGGTCTTCACAAAGATCTTTAACCTTTCCCTGTCCAAAGCCATCATCCCATCCTGCCTGAAATCAACAACAATAATCCCACTGCCAAAGAAACCTGTCGTCAGCGGCCTCAACGACTACCGTCCAGTCGCACTAACCCCAGTCATCATGAAGTGCCTCGAGAAGCTGGTCCAGCAGCACATCAAAGCCAGCCTCCCAGCCACCTTCGACCCACATCAATTCGCCTACAGATCAAATAGGTCTACTGAGGACGCCATCACTACTGCCCTACACACCGCACTGCTCCACCTCGAACGGCAGGGCAGCTACGTGAGGATGCTCTTCATTGACTACAGCTCAGCATTCAACACAGTCATCCCGGACAGACTGTTCTCCAAGATGACTGACTTAGGACTCCCCCAACATATCTGTCACTGGATCAAGGACTTCCTGACTAACCGCCCCCAGACGGTCAGATTAGGCCCCACACCTCCTCCACCCGCACACTCAGCACTGGAGCCCCACAAGGCTGCGTGTTGAGCCCCCTTCTCTACGCCCTCTACACTCACGACTGCACCCCCACCCACCCTACCAACACCATCATCAAGTTTGCGGATGACACAACTGTGGTCGGACTCATCTCAGGAGATGATGAGACCGCCTACAGGGATGAAGTCCAAAAACTGGCAGGGTGGTGCACAGAAAATAATCTGGCCCTGAACGCTTCCAAAACGAAAGAAATCATAACAGACTTTCGTAAACACAGCACAGATCACACAGCACTGTACATCAGCGGAGATTGTGTAGAGAGGGTCCCTGCCTTCAAATTCCTGGGAACACACATTGCTGAGGATCTCTCCTGGACTACAAACACCACGGCGGCAGTCAAAAAGGCACAGCAGCGGCTCTACTTTCTGAGGATCCTCAGGAAGAACAACCTGCAAGAGCAGCTGCTTGTGTCTTTCTACTGTTGCTCCATCCAGAGTGTGCTGACGTACTGCATCTCCACGTGGTACACCAGCAGCTCAGCAGCACACAAAAAAGCCCTTCAGAGGGTCATCAACTCCGCACAAAAAATCATTGGCTGCCAACTGCCCTCTCTAGAGGAGCTTTACAACACCCGCTGCCTCAGCAGAGCAGCCAACATCCTGAAGGACCCTTCCACCTGGACATCAGCTGTTCGAACTGCTGCCCTCTGGTAGACGGTTCAGGTCCATCACATCACGGACTAACAGACTCAGGGACAGCTTCTACCCCAGCGTCATACGTGAGCTGAACACTGCCAGTCACTCACACAAAAACTGAACAGAAAGGACCGGATCAAAACACTGTCAGACACTTATCAGGACTCTTACATTTTTAAATCCTACCGCACTTTATTTACATTTACATCCTACCGCACTTTATTTACACTTACATCCTACCGCACCTTATTTACATCCTACCGCACCTTATTTTTTTCAGATATATCATCTCTTGTGATTATCTACTGCACTACTGATTAATGTGAAATATATTTACTATTATTACTGTGCAATAACTACTGCCTCGACCGTACTGTATTGTATTGTATTGTATTGTATCATAGGCCAACCTTTTTATATATATATATATATATATATTTACTTTTCTCTTACATATATATATATATATATTTACTTATTTTATAGTAGTTTAGGTTAAACTTCTTTTATACTTTTATGTTATGCGTGATTGCACCATCAGGACTGCTTCAAATTTCGCTGTACTTTGTATAGTGACAATAAAGGAATCTTGAATCTTGAATCTTGAATCTTGATAACCCCGTCACCTCGTGTGATGTGAGGTGATAACCCCGTTACCTCATGTGATGTGAGGTGATAACCCCGTCACCTCATGTGATGTGAGGTGATAACCCGTCACCTCATGTGATATGAGGTGTAGAGTTTGCATGTTCTCTCCGTGTCAGCAGGTTTCTCTCCAGGTGTTCTGGTTTCCTCCAGATTGTCCAAAGAACATGCATCATGACCTCTCGCTGTTAGCTGTGAAGGCTCATATTGAGTGAGAGGTATTCAGAAAACACCTTATGAAAAATAAAAAACAATTAAGAAAATTAAATTAAGAAAATAATAATAATTTGGAAGGGGAATTGAATCTGCAAAATGAAATTAGAATTAAATAAGGAAAATTGAGTATCATCATAATGAGAAAAATAAAAAAATAAATACAAAATGAACACTTTACTTCGTTTCACTTTATTTCTATTATTTTTTCTGTTCTTTTGTGGGTTTTGTGTCATTTTTCAGAAAGTCTTTGTTCCAGTGTCCCTGCCACCATATCTGAATGTTTCTCATTAATCAACAGCTCCCTCTAGTGGCGACAGGGTGAACGAGACTCAACTGAACACCTGTTGAACCTCCACTGATCTGAGGGAAGAGCAGGTGGAAGGGGGGCCGTGTTTCTCAGCTTTGTGCGCTGAGGAAGACGTTCTATGGCGCATGCGCACAGAATGTCCTGTGACGTCACATTCGAGGTTTGATTGAAAGGCTGCCTTTTATCGTGAAGTCACATGACGTCACATCACAGCCATCAGTTCGTCACAGATCTCACAGATGAGATCAGAAGATATTTCTTTATCAGTTCCACGGGTTTGGGAGAGCTGCAGTGGAGAGTAGAAGAAGAAACTCACCATACAACACGGTGCAAAAAGCAAATTATGGGCCCGGGCTGCTTTCCAAAACAATTCATTTACAATGAATTCTGAGGAGCAGATGAAGTCAGATACGGAGCCTTCGGCGATTCTATTCGAACTAAATTACATTTGTGAAAATATGCAGACACAGATGGAACACCTGACAGCAAACCCGGGAGGACATCTCACCCAGGACAGACTACATGGAGATCGAACACCTGCGAACATTTACAACAAATCGCTGATAGTGATCGAAAACCTTAAAGGTCGCTGAGGAGAGCTCAACAGAGGACGAACAAACTAGAGACAGATCGCCAGCTAATCTACGAATTGGACACAGAGACCGAAAACTTAAAGGTCAGCTGAGGACTGCTTGGCTGCTAATCAACAAACTACAGACAGAGAGGGACTCCTAAAGTTCGGCTGAGGATCTCTCTGCCACCAGCTGCCCTTGAATCAGAAAACGGGCCCAGTTGAAGGATGCATCCTCTATTACGCTCTGTGACGCTCGATCTGGGTATGAAGATCCGCGACGACTACACCTGAGGATCAGAACCTCCCGAAGGCTCCAGCTGCTGACGGTCCGCCCAAATTGGTGGTCCGGCACTTCTTTTCTACGGAAAGTAGCTGTGTGTGCTGGCATCGCCACTGGGGGTATAGTGGTCTATCGTATGTTTCAGTCGGGGACGTGATGAGGTTATCCCCTCATGTGGTATTAGGTATAACCCCATCACCTCAAAAAAATGTAAAAAAAAATAAAAAAAAAAAAAGATTTAAAAAAAAGTCAAAAATGTCCTAAAAATGTAAAAAAAAAAAGGGGTTTTCTTTTTTTACACCGTCCCTCATGTATAGGGGTAAACCCCCGTCCCCTCATGTGATATGAGGTGATAACCCCGTCCCCTCATGTGATATGAGGTGAAACCCCGTCACCTCATTTGATATGAGGTGATAACCCCTCACTTCATGTCATATGAGGTGATAACCCCGTCACCTCATGTGATATGAGGTGATAACCCCGTCACCTCATGTGATATGGGGTGATAACCCCGTCACCTCATTATAAAAATAAAACCCCCCCCCGTCACTCATGTGATATGAGGTGAAAACCCCGTCACCTCATGCATATGGGGTGAAAACCCCTCACCTCATGCATATGAGGTGATAACCCCTCCCCTCATGTGATATGAGGTATAACCCCGTCCCCTCATGTATATGAGGTGAAAACCCACATCGCTCATATTGAGTGAGAGGTTTTCAGAAAACACATTCTGAAAAATAAAAAAAATTAATAAAATTAAATTAAAAAAATAATAATAATTTGGAAGGGGAATGAATCTGCAAAATGAAATAAGAATTAAAAAAGGGGAAACTGAGTATCATCATAATGAGAAAAATAAAAAATTAAATACAAAATGAACATTTACTTCGTTTCACTTTATTTCTATTATTTTTTCTGTTCTTTTGGGGGTTTTGTGTCATTTTTCAGAAAGTCTTTGTTCCAGTGTCCCTGCCCCCATTCTGAATGTTTCTCATTAATCAACAGCTCCCTCTAGTGGCGACGGGTGGAACGAGACTCAACTGAACACCTGTTGAACCTCCACTGATCTGAGGGAAGAGCAGGTGGAAGGGAGGCTCGTGTTTCTCAGCTTTGTGCGCTGAGGAAGACGTTCTAGGGCGCATGCGCACAGAATGTCCTGTGACGTCACATTCGAGGCTTGATTAAAAGGCTCCCTTTTTATCGTGAAGTCACATGACGTCACATCACAGCCATCAGTTCGTCACAGATCTCACAGATGAGATCAGAAGATATTTCTTTATCAGTTCCACAGGTTGGAGAGCTGCAGTGGAGAGTAGAAGAAGAAACTCACCATACAACACGGTGCAAAAAGCAAATTATGGGCCCGGCTGTTTCCAAAACAATTCATTTACAATGAATTCTGAGGAGCAGATGAAGTCAGATACGGAGCCTTCGGCGATTCTATTCGAACTAAATTACATTTGTGACAATATGCAGACACAGAGGGAAACACCTGACAGCTAACCGGAGGGCATCTCACCCCAGGACAGACTACCTGGAGATCGAACACCTGCGAAGCATTTACAACAATCGCTGATAGTGATCGAAAACCTTAAAGGTCAGCTGAGGAGAGCTCAACAGAGGACGAACAAACTAGGACAGATCGCCAGCTAATCTCGAATTGGACACAGAGACCGAAAACCTTAAAGGTCAGCTGAGGACTGCTTGGCTGCTAATCAACAAACTACAGACAGAGATGGGACTCCTAAAGTTGGGCTGAGGATCTCTCTGCCACCAGCTGACCTTGAATCAGTAAACAGGCCTCAGTTGAAGGATGCATCCTCTATGACGCTCTGTGACGCTCGATCGGGGTATGAGAGATCCGCGACGACTACACCTGAGGATCAGAACCTCCCAAAGGGCTCCAGCTGCTGACGGCCCGCCCAACAGGGTGGTCCGGCACTTCTTTTCTACGGAAAGTAGCTGTGTGTGCTGGCATCGCCACTGTGGGTATAGGGGTCTATCGTATGTTTCAGTCTGGGAGGGATGAGGTTATCACCTCATGTGGTATGAGGTGAAAACCCCCATCACCTCATAAAAATGTAAAAAAAAAAAAAAATAAAAAAAAGATTTAAAAAAAAGTCAAAAATGTCCTAAAAATGTAAAAGAAAAAAGTGGTGTTGGGTGTAGAACCGTCACCTCATGTAATATGAGGTGAAAACCCCCGTCACCTCATGTGAATGAGGTGAAAACCCCCGTCACCTCATGTTTTGAGGTGATAACCCCGTCACCTCATGTGATATGAGGTGAAAACCCCTCCCTCATGTCATATGGGGGATAACCCCGTCACCTCATTTGATATGAGGTGATAACCCCGTCACCTCATGTGATATGAGGTGAAAACCCCCTCACCTCATGTGATATGAGGTGATAACCCCGTCACCTCATGTGATATGAGGTGATAACCCCGTCACCTCATGTGATAGAGGTGATAACCCGTAACCTCATGTGATATGAGGTGATAACCCCGTCACCTCATGTGATACAGGTATAACCCCTCACCTCATGTGATACGAGGTGATAACCCTCACCTCATGTGATACGAGGTGATAACCCCGTCACCTCATGTGATACGAGGTGATAACCCCTCACCTCATGTGATGTGAGGTGTAACCCCGTCACCTCATGTGATGTGAGGTGATAACCCCGTCACCTCATGTGATATGAGGTGATAACCCCGTCACTTCATGTGATGTGAGGTGATAACCCCGTCACCTCATGTGATACGAGGTGATAACCCCTCACCCATGTGATACGAGGTGAAAACCCCCGTCACTTCATGTGATGTGAGGTGAAAACCCCCGTCACCTCATGTGATATGAGGTAAACCCCCCGTCACCTCATGTGATTGAGGTGAAAACCCCGTCACCTCATGTGATGTGAGGTGAAAACCCCCCGTCCCTCATGTGATTGAGGTGAAAACCCCCCGTCACCATGTATGTAGGTGATAACCCCGTCACCTCATGGATGTGAGGTGATAACCCCGTCACCTCATGTATAGAGATATAACCCCGTCACCTCATGTGATGTGAGGTGATAACCCCGTCACCTCATGTGATGTGGGTGATAACCCCGTCACCTCATGTGATATGAGGTGATAACCCCGTCACTCATGTGATATGAGGTGAAACCCCGTCACCTCATGTAATGTGAGGGATACACTGGTGTAACAACACCAACGTCGTAGGCAGCCATTGTTCTCCCGATCTGGAGTACTTGAGGGTCAAATGCGGGCCCCTTTTACCTCCTGGGGATTTACCGCCGTCATTGTTACAGCTGTTTACATCCCCCCGGGACGCTAACGCTAGCATAGCTCAAGGCTACCTACTACACGCCATAAACTCTCAACAGAACACCTATCCGGAGGCTGTCCACATCATACCCGGTGATTTCAACCATGCAGACTTGAAAGCAGTTCTCCCGAAATTCCATCAACACATTAAATGTGCAACCGGGGGGAAAAATATTTTGGACAAGGCCTATTCAAACATCAAGAATGGCTACAAGACAACATCACTACCTCACTTGGGACAGTCAGACCACATATCCATACTCCAAACCCCCAGCATACACCCCCCAAAGAAGGAAAGCCCCCCCACCATTAAAACTGTTAAAACATGGCCTGAAGGAGCCTCCTCGCAGCTTCAGGACTGTTTTGAACGGACAAATTTGGGGACATTTTTGAGGACCAGGATTTGGAGGAGTACACATCAACAGTACTCTGCTACATCACAAACTGTGTTGACAATGTCACTGTCGACAAACGCATCCGGTGCACAGCAACCAGAAGCCCTGGATGACAAAGGAGGTCAGAACTCTCTTAAAGGCTCGTAATGCTGCCTTTAGGCCCAAAGGGACAAACCCCTCTACAGCTGGCTAGACCCAAACCCTTTAAGAGAGCCATAAAAGGGTGCAAAAAAAAATTTAAAAAAAGGAGATTGAGGACCACTTCACCCCAACGACCCGCGGCGAATATGGCGGGTACCCAGCACCTCACTAATTACAAACCCAGCAACCACAAGACCGCTGATGCAAATGCCTCACGGGCAGAGGAACTTAATTGCTTCTTTGCCCGCTTCGGGGGAGAGCAGCAGAGTCTGCAGAGACAGTCACACCATCAACAACCGCCTCCAACAGCCAAACACTCATGGTACAGGAGCACGAGGTGGGGCGTGTGCTCGGGGCTGTCAACAAAAGGGAAAGGCTGCGGGCCCGGAGGGAGTGACAGGAAGGGTGCTGAGAGAATGTGCAGACCAGCTCTCAGGGGTCTTCACAAAGATCTTTAACCTTTCCCTGTCCAAAGCCATCATCCCATCCGCCTGAAATCAACAACAATAATCCCACTGCCAAAGAAACCTGTCGTCAGCGGCCTCAAGACTACCGTCCAGTCGCACTAACCCCAGTGATCATGAAGTGCCTCGAGAAGCTGGTCCAGCAGCACATCAAAGCCAGCCTCCCAGCCACCTTCGACCCACATCAATTCGCCTACAGATCAAATGGGTCTACTGAGGACGCCAGCACTACTGCCCTACACACCGCACTGCTCCACCTCGAACGGCAGGGCAGCTAGGGAGGATGCTCTTCATTGACTACAGCTCAGCATTCAACACAGTCACCCCGGACAGACTGTTCTCCAAGATGACTGACTTAGGACCCCCCCAACATATCTGTCACTGGATCAAGGACTTCCTGACTAACCCCCCCCAGACGGTCAGATTAGGCCCCCACACCTCCTCCACCCCACACTCAGCACTGGAGCCCCACAAGGCTGCGTGTTGAGCCCCCTTCTCTACGCCCTCTACACTCACGACTGCACCCCCCCCACCCTACCAACACCATCATCAAGTTTGCGGACACAACTGTGGTCGGACTCATCTCGGGAGATGATGAGACCGCCTACAGGATGAAGTCCAAAAACTGGCAGGGTGGTGCACAGAAAATAATCTGGCCCTGAACGCTTCCAAAACGAAAGAAATCATAACAGACTTTCGTAAACACAGCACAGATCACACAGCACTGTACATCAGCGGAGATTGTGTAGAGAGGGTCCCTGCCTTCAAATTCCGGGGAAACACACATTGCTGAGGATCTCTCCGGACTACAAACACCACGGCGGCAGTCAAAAAGGCACAGCAGGGGCTCTACTTTCTGAGGATCCTCGGGAAGAACAACCTGCAAGAGCAGCTGCTTGTGTCTTTCTACTGTTGCTCCATCCAGAGTGTGCTGACGTACTGCATCTCCACGTGGTACACCAGCAGCTCAGCAGCACACAAAAAAGCCCTTCAGAGGGTCATCAACTCCGCACAAAAAATCATTGGCTGCCAAATGCCCTCTCTAGAGGAGTTTACAACACCCGCTGCCTCAGCAGAGCAGCCAACATCCTGAAGGACCCTTCCCCCCCTGGACATCAGCTGTTCGAACTGCTGCCCTCTGGTAGACGGTTCAGGTCCATCACATCACGGACTAACAGACTCAGGGACATCTTCTACCCCAGCGTCATACTTAGCTGAACACTGCCAGTCACTCACACAAAAACTGAACAGAAAGGACCGGATCAAAACACTGTCAGACACTTATCAGGGCTCTTACATTTTTAAATCCTACCGCACTTTATTTACATTTACATCCTACCGCACTTTATTTACACTTACATCCTACCGCACCTTATTTACATCCTACCGCACCTTATTTTTTTTAGATATATCATCTCTTGTGATTATCTACTGCACTACTGATTAATGTGAAATATATTTACTATTATTACTGTGCAATAACTACTGCCTCGACCGTACTGTATTGTATTGTATTGTATTGTATCATAGGCCAACCTTTTTAGATATAATATATATATATATCTACTTTTCTCTTAATATATAATATATAATTTACTTATTTTATAGTAGTTTAGGTTAAACTTCTTTTATATTTATGTTATGCGTGATTGCACCATCAGGACTGCTTCAAATTTCGCTGTACTTTGTATAGTGACAATAAAGGAATCTTGAATCTTGAATCTTGAATCTTTAACCCCGTCACCTCGTGTGATGTGAGGTGATAACCCCGTCACCTCATGTGATGTGAGGTGATAACCCCGTCACCTCATGTGATGTGAGGTGATAACCCCGTCACCTCATGTGATGTGAGGTGATAACCCCGTCACCTCATGTGATATGAGGTGTAGAGTTTCATGTTCTCTCCGTGTCAGCAGGTTTCTCTCCAGGTGTTCTGGTTTCCTCCAGATTGTCCAAAGAACATGCATCATGACCTCTCGCTGTTTGCTGTGAAGGCTTATTGAGTGAGAGGTATTCAGAAAACACCTTATGAAAAATAAAAAACAATTAAGAAAATTAAAATTTAAAAAATAATAATAATTTGGAAGGGGAATTGAATCTGCAAAAATGAAATTAGAATTAAAAAAGGAAAATTGAGTATCATCATAATGAGAAAAATAAATAAATAAATACAAAATGAACACTTTACTTCGTTTCACTTTATTTCTATTATTTTTTTTGTTCTTTTTTGGGTTTTGTGTCATTTTTCAGAAAGTCTTTGTTCCAGTGTCCCTGCCACCATATCTGAATGTTTCTCATTAATCAACAGCTCCCTCTAGTGGCGACAGGTGTGAACAAGACTCAACTGAACACCTGTTGAACCTCCACTGATCTCACTTTGTGTCATTCATTGTATTTCTCTGCCATTTAGCTCAAATCAGTGCTTGAAATTAATAATAATTCACCTCTATTTAATGACATCATTGTCTAACCCCCTTTTTTTTTAACATTTTAAGAAAAAACTATACTTTGACTTTTTTTTTTAAACTTTTTTTATTTCATTTTTTTTTTTTGTATTTTTTTACTTTTTTTGGACATACTATATTTTGACTTAGGACATACTAAATTTTTACTTTTTTAAACTTTTTTTATTTTTTTTTTTTAAAATTTTAAGAAAATACTATACTTTGACTTTTTTTTTAAACTTTTTTTATTTTATTTTTTATGACATACTATATTTTTACTTTTTTAAACTTTTTTTTATTTTTTTTTTAAAATTTTAAGAAAACACTATACTCTGACTTTTTTTTAAAACTTTTTTTATTTCATTTTTTTCTTTGTATTTTTTTACATTTTATTACATACTATACTTTGACTTTAACTTTTTTATTTTATTCTTTTTTATTTTTTTTTTTTTTTTATTTGAATTTTTAGGACATTTTTGACTTTTTTTTAAAATTTTTTTTTTTTATTTTTTAAATTTTTTGTGTTCCTAGTGTTGACTTTTAATGTCTCAGCCTTCCGACCGCGGAGGGAACAGGGGGGGGGGGGGTAGACACCGACACCCCGGGCGGGGGGGGGACACCGACACCTGGTCGGGACGATAACGTAACTCGCTGCGGAGCCCCCACACTTCACAACACACGGGAAACCTCTGTTGGTCTGGAGGAGCTGCAGCATTTATTTCTGCAAAAACGTCCACTGTACATTCACTAGATATTCTCAAGCTAAACTAACTCTTCTGCAGTGTGCGCGCGTGCCCGTGGAGTTGAAGCGAGCCGAGCTGGTGAGAACGAGCGCGGTGTGCAAGCAGGCAGCAGGAGCAGCGCGTACCCAAAGCGAGCGCGCATGGGATTCCGACCCGTTAAGATTTATGCGCGTGATAAGTTACAAATAGTCCCTTTAAGGACATACTATACTTTTACTTTTTTTATACTTTTTTTATTATTGTCATTGTTTTGTGTTGTTAATTGATTTACAATAATAAATATATACATACATTTGCATAAAGCAGCATATTTGTCCACTCCCATGTTGATAAGAGGATTAAATACTTGACAAATCTCCCTTTAAGGTACATTTCGAACAGATAAAACAACGTGTCATTAATTTGCGATTTATTGCGATTAAATATTTTAATTGACAGCCCTAATTTATATATAAATGTATTATTATTATTTCCCTGCATCATTCTGGCTTCTTCAGACGGCCAATTTCTGATGTAAAAACAGTATTTTGTTAAGTTTAAACTTTGTATTTGACCTTAAAACTTTAAATTGATTAAAACACTCCAACCTGTGCAGATTTTTTATTATATAGGTTGTTTTTGTTCTTTTGTGGGTTTTGTGTCATTTTTTTAGAAAGTCTTTGTTCCAGTGTCCCTGCCACCATATCTGAATGTTTCTCATTAATCAACAGCTCCCTCTAGTGGCGACAGGTGTGAACGAGACTCAACTGAACACCTGTTGAACCTCCACTGATCTGAGGGAAGAGCAGGTGGAAGGGAGGCTCGTGTTTCTCTGCTTTGTGCGCTGAGGAAGACGTTCTATGGCGCATGCGCACAGAAAGTCCTGTGACGTCACATGCGAGGCTTGATTGAAAGGCTGCCTTTTATCGTGACGTCACATGACGTCACATCAAAGCCATCAGTTCGTCACAGATCTCACAGATGAGATCAGAAGATATTTCTTTATCAGTTCCAAGGTGGAGATCTGCAGTGGAGAGTAGAAGAAGAAACTCACCATACAACACGGTGCAAAAAGCAAATTATAGGGCCAGCTGCTTTCCAAAACAATTCATTTACAATGAATTCTGAGGAGCAGATGAATTCAGAGACGGAGCCTTCGGCGATTCGATCCGACCTAAATTACATTTGTGACAATACGCAGACACAGATGGAACACCTGACAGCTAACCGGAGGGCATCTCAGCCCAGGACAGACTACTGGAGATCGAACACCTGCGAAACATTTACAACAAATCGCTGATAGTGATCGAAAACCTTAAAGGTCGCTGAGGAGAGCTCAACAGAGGAGAACAAACTAGAGACAGATCGCCAGCTAATCTACGAATTGGACACAGAGACCCAAAACCTTAAGGTCAGCTGAGGATGCTTGGCTGCTAATCAACAAACTACAGAAAGAGACGGACTCCTGAAAGTTCGGCTGAGGGTCTCTCTGCCACCAGCTGACCTTGAATCAGTAAACAGGCCTCAGTTGAAGGATGCATCCTCTATGACGCTCGTGACGCTCAATCTGGGTATGGAACCGCGACGACTACACCTGAGGATCAGAAACCCCCCAAGGCTCCAGCTGCTGACGGTCCGACCAACAGTTGGTGGCCGGCATTCTTTTCTACAAAGTAGCTGTGTGTGCTGGCATCGCCACTGTGGGTATAGTGGTCTATCGTATGTTTCAGTCTGGGGCGGGTGAGGTTATCACCTCATTGGATAGGGGATAACCTCATCACCTCATAAAAATGTAAAAAAAAAAAAAAAATAAAAAAAAAATTTAAAAAAAAGTCAAAAAAGTCCTAAAAATTAAAAAAAAAAGTGGTTTTTGGTGTAGCACCGCACCTCATGTGATATGAGGTGATAACCCCGTCACCTCATGTGATATGAGGTGATAACCCCGTCACCTCATGTGATATAGGTGATAACCCCCTCACCCATTTTGATATGAGGTGATAACCCCCTCACTTCATGTGATATGAGGTGATAACCCCGTCACCTCAGTGATTGAGGTGATAACCCCGTCACCTCATTTATAGAGGGGATAACCCCGCACCTTTATGTGATTGAGGTGATAACCCCGTCACCTCATGTGATATGAGGGGTAAGGGTTTTCATGTTCTCCCGTGTCAGCAGGTTTCCTCCAGGTGTTTTTGGGTTTTCCCCAGATTGTCCAAAGAACATGCATCATGACCTCTCGCTGTGAGCTGTGAAGGCTCATATTGAGTGAGAGGTGTTCAGAAAACACCTATGAAAAATAAAAAACAATTAATAAAATTAAATTAAGAAAATAATAATAATTTGGAAGGGGAATTGAATCTGCAAAATGAAATAAGAATTAAATAAGGAAAATTGAGTATCATCATAATGAGAAAAATAAAAAATGAAAAACAAAATGAACACTTTTCTTCGTTTCACTTTATTTTTATTATTTTTCTGTTCTTTTGTGGGTTTTTTGTCATTTTTCAGAAAGTCTTTGTTCCAGTGCCCTGCCACCTTATCTGAATGTTTCTCATTAATCAAAAGCTCCCCTAGTGGCGACAGGTGTGAACGAGACTCAACTGAACACCTGTTGAACCCCACTGATCTCACTTTGTGTCATTCATTGTATTTCCTGCCATTTAGCTCAAATCAGTGCTTGAAATTAATAATAATTCACCTCTATTTAATGACATCATTGTCTAACCCCTTTGTTTTTTAAAATTTTAAGAAAATACTATACTTTTACTTTTTTTTTTTAAAATTTTTTTATTTCATTTTTTATTTTGTATTTTTTTACTTTTTTAGGACATACATATTTTGACTTAGGACATACTAAACTTTGACTTTTTTAAATTTTTTTTTTTTTTTTTTTTAACATTTTAAGAAAATACTATACTTTGACTTTTTTTTTTTAAAATTTTTTTTTTTATTTTTTTTTGACATACTATATTTTGACTTTTTTTAAAATTTGTTTTATTTTTTTTTAACATTTTAAGAAAATACCATACTCTGACTTTTTTTTTAAAAATTTTTTTTTTTCATTTTTTTCTTTGTATTTTTTTACATTTTTATTTCATACTATACTTTGACTTTAACTTTTTTATTTTATTCTTTTTTTTTTTTTATTTTTTTTTTTTTTGAATTTTTAGGACATTTTTGACTTTTTTTAAACTTTTTTTATTTTATTTTTAATTTTTAGGTTCCATGTTGACTTTTAAGTCTCAGCCTTCCGACCGCGGGGGGGAACAGGGGGGGGGGGGGGGGGGGGGGGAAAACACCGACACCCGGTCGGGGGGGGACACCGACACCTGGTCGGGACGATAACGTAACTCGCTGCGGAGCCCCGACACTTCACAACACAGGGAAACCTCTGTTTGGGCTGGAGGAGCTGCAGCATTTATTTCTGCAAAAACGTCCACTGTCTTCACTAGATATTCTCAGAGCTAAACTAACTCTTCTGCAGTGTGCCGCGTGCACGTGGAGTTGAAGCGAGCCAAACTGGTGAGAACGAGCGCGGTGTGCAAGCAGGCAGCAGGAGCAGCGCGTACCCACACGCGACGCGCATGGGATTCCGACCCGTTAAGATTTATGCGCGTGATAAGTTACAAATAGTCCCTTTAAGGACATACTATACTTTGACTTTTTTTATTTTTTTTATTATTGTCATTGTTTTGTGTTGTTAATTTATTTACAATAATAAATATAACATACATTTGCATAAAGCAGCATATTTGTCCACTCCCCTGTTGATAAGAGGATTAAATACTTGACAAATCTCCCTTTTAAAGGGACATTTCGAACAGATAAAAAACGTGTCTTAATTTGCGATTTATTGCGATTAAGTTTTTTTAAATTTACAGCCCTAGTTTATATATAAATGTATTATTATTATTTCCCTGCATCATTCTGGCTTCTTCAGACGGGCCCAAATTTTTGATGTAAAAACAGTACTTTGTTAAGTTTAAACTTTTTATTTGACCTTAAAACTTAAATTGATTAATACACTCCAACCTGTGCAGACTGTTTATTATATAGGTTGTTTTTGTTCTTTTGTGGGTTTTGTGTCATTTTTTCAGAAAGTCTTTGTTCCAGTGTCCCTGCCACCATATCTGAATGTTTCTCATTAATCAACAGCTCCCTCTAGTGGCGACAGGGGTGAACGAGACTCAACTGAACACCTGTTAACCTCCACTGATCTGAGGGGAAAGCAGGTGGAAGGGGGCTCGTGTTTTCTGCTTTTTGCGCTGAGGAAGACGTTCTATGGCGCATGCGCACAGAATGTCCTGTGACGTCACATGCGAGGGTTGATTGAAAGGCTGCCTTTTATCGTGACGTCACATGACGTCACATCAAAGCCATCATTCGTCACAGATCTCACAGATGAATCAGAAATATTTCTTTATCAGTTCCACAGGTTGGAGATCTGCAGTGGGGAGTAGAAGAAGAAACCACCATACAACACGGTGCAAAAAGCAAAATTTTAGGCCAGCTGCTTTCCAAAACAATTCATTTACAATGAATTCTGAGGAGCAGATGAATTCAGAGACGGAGCCTTCGGCGATTCGATCCGACCTAAATTACATTTGTGACAATACGCAGACACAGAGGAACACCTGACAGCTAACCGGAGGGCATCTCAGCCCCGGACAGACTACCTGGAGATCGGACACCTGCGAAGCATTTACAGCAAATCGCAGATAGTGACGAAAACCTTAAAGGTCCGCTGAGGAGAGCTCAACAGAGGAGGGACAAACTAGAGACAGATCGCCAGCTAAACGACGAATTGGACACAGAGAACGAAAACCCTTTAAAAGGGCAGCTGAGGAATGCTCGGCTGCTAATCAACAAAATACAGACAGAGAGCGGACTCCTGAAAGTTCGGCTGAGGATCTCTCTGCCACCAGCTGACCTTGAATCAGTAAACAGGCCTCAGTTGAAGGATGCATCCTCTATGACGCTCTGTGACGCTCGATCTGGGTATGAGAGCTCCGCGACACTACACCTGAGGATCAGAACCCCCCCAAAAGGGTCTATCTGCTGACGGTCCGACCAACAGTTGGTGGCACGGCACTTCTTTTCTACGGAAAGTACTGTGTGTGCTGGCATCGCCACTGTGGTAAGTGGTCTATCGTATGATTCAGTCTGGGACGTGACGGGGGTTTTCACCCATATCCCGAGGGGATAACCCCATCACCTCATGTGATATGAGGTGATAACCCCGTCACCTCATGTGATATGAGGTGATAACCCCGTCACCTCATTGATATGAGGTGAAACCCCATCACCTCAGTGATATGAGGTGAAACCCATCACCTCATGTGATTGAGGGATAACCCCCCTCACCTCATGTGATATGAGGTGATAACCCCGTCACCTCATTGATATGAGGGGAGGGGGGACACCCACATCACATGAGGTGATGGGGTTATCTCCTCTGTCACAGAGGTATGGGGTTTTCACCTCATATCACCTGAGGAGATAACCCCATCACCCCATGTGATATGAGGAGATAACCCCTCACCTCTTGATATGAGGAGATAACCCCATACCTCATGGATATGAGGAGATAACCCCATCACCTCAGTGATATGAGGTGATAACCCCATCACCCCATGTATATGAGGGGAAAAACCCCCTCACCTCAGTGTATGAGGGAAAACCCCGCACCTCAGTGATATGAGGAATAACCCCATCACCTCATGGATTGAGGTGATAACCCCGTCACCTCATGGATATGAGGGGATAACCCTTCACCTCATGTGATATGAGGTGATAACCCCGTCCTATGTTAAATGAGGTGATAACCCCCTCACCTCATGTGATATGAGGTAAACCCCGTCACCTCATGTGATATGAGGGATAACCCCGTCACCTCAGTTAATGAGGTGAAAAAACCCCGCACCTCATGGATAGAGGTGAAACCCCGTCACCTCATTGATCAGGTGATAACCCCGTCACCTCATTGATATGAGGGGATAACCCCATCGTCATATTTAGTGAGAGGATTTAAAAACACATTCTGAAAAAAAAAAAACAATTAATAAAAAAAATTGAAAAAATAATAATAATTTGGAAGGGGAATTGAATCTGCAAAAAGAAAAAAGAATTAAATAAGGAAACTGAGTATCATCATAATGAGAAAAATAAAAAATAAAATATAAAATGAACACTTTACTTCGTTTCACTTTATTTCTATTATTTTTTTTGTTCTTTTGTGGGTTTTGTGTCATTTTTCAGAAAGTCTTTGTTCCAGTGTCCCTGCCACCATTCTGAATGTTTCTCATTAACAACACTCCCCCTAGTGGCGACAGGTGTGAACGAGACTCAACTGAACACCTGTTGAACCTCCACTGATCTGAGGGAAGAGCAGGGGGAAGGGAGGCTCGTGTTTCCAGCTTTGTGCGCTGAGGAAGACGTTCTATGGCGCATGCGCACAAATGTCCTGTGACTCACATTCGAGGCTTGATTGAAAGGGTGCCTTTTATCGTGAAGTCACATGACTCACATCACAGCCATCAGTTCGTCACGATCTCAAGATGAGATCAAAGATATTTCTTTATCAGTTCCCCAGGTTTTAGAGCTGCAGTGGGGAGTAGAAGAAGAAACTCACCATACAACACGCTGAAAAAGCAAATTTTAGGCCGCTGCTTTCCAAAACAATTCATTTACAATGAATTCTGAGGACAGATGAAGTCAGAACGGAGCCTTCGGCGATTCTATTCGAACTAAATTACATTTTTGACAATTGCAGACACAGATGGAACACCTGACAGCTAACCGGAGGGGATCTCAGCCCAGGGCAACACATGGAGATCGAACACCTGCGAAAAATTTACAACAAATCGCTGATAGTGATCGAAAAACCCTTTAAAAGGGCACTGAGGAAGCTCAAAAGGGACAACAAACTAGAGACAATCCCAGCTAATCTACGAATTGGGCACAGAGACCGAAAAAACCCTTTAAAAGGTCAGCTGAGGAAGCTTGGCTGCTAATCAACAAACTACAGACAGAGATCGGACTCCGAAAGTTCGGCTGAGGATCTCTCTCCACCAGCTGACCTTGAATCAGTAAACAGGCCTCAGTTGAAGGTGCATCCTCTATGACGCTCTGTGACGCTCGATCTGGGGAGAGAGATCCGCGAGACTACACCTGAGGATCAGAACCTCCCGAAGGCTCCGCTGCTGACGGGCCGACCAACATTGGTGGTCCCGGGACTTCTTTTCTACGGAAAGTACTGTGTGTCTGGCATCGCCACTGTGGGATAGTGGTCTATCGTATGTTTCAGTCTGGGACGTGATGAGGGTTTTCACCTCATGGGTTTAGGGATAACCCCATCACCTCATAAAAATGTAAAAAAAAATAAAAATAAAAAAAAAATTTAAAAAAAAAATCAAAAATGTCCCAAAAATGTAAAAGAAAAAAGTGGTTTCGGGGTAAAACACCGTCACCTCATGTGATAGAGGTATAACCCCCCTCACCTCTGTGATGTGAGGTAAACCCCCTCACCCCCATGTGATAGAGGTGATAAAAACCCCCCCTCACTTTTATGTGATGTGAGGTGATAACCCCGTCCCTCATGGATTGAGGTGAAACCCCGTCACCTCATGGATAGAGGTGATAACCCCGTCACTTCATGTGTGTGAGGTGATAACCCCGTCACCTCATGGAATGAGGGGAAACCCCCCACTTCATGTGATATGAGGTGATAACCCCGTCACCTCATGGAATAGGTGATAACCCCGTCACTTCATGTGATGTAGGTGAAAAACCCCGCACCCCCATGTGATACGAGGGGATAACCCCGTCACCTATGTGATATGATGATAACCCCGTCACCTCATGGATACGAGGTGAAACCCCGTCACCTCATGGAAACGAGGTGATAACCCCGCACCTCATGTGATACGAGGTGATAACCCCGTCACCTCATGTGATACGAGGGATAACCCCGTCACCTCAGTGATGTGAGGTGATAACCCCGTCACCTCATGTGTTGGGTGATAACCCCCCCACTTCATGGATGTGAGGTGATAACCCCCCCTCACCCATGTGATATGAGGTATAACCCCGTCACTTCATGGGGAAAGAGGGATAACCCCGTCACCCA
>CAKAOJ020001996.1:0-21861 GCA_916701645.2 Sebastolobus alascanus
AAACTAGATGGTGATAACAGACACTCACGGTGTGTGAATGAGAGATACTGCAGGACCTTCTGCTGCTGTTCAGAGCTACAGTTAACACAGATATTAACTAGATGGTGAATCAGAAGACAACTAAACTATAAAACGTTTAATCTGTGATCTGTCTTCACTCCGGTATAAAACTTCAGCGATGTTAAGAGGTAAAGTTATCAGATCAGTCCCGATCGGCGCAGCGTCCAATCAGTAACTGATATCCAATAAGGGGGCGTGTCGGTCGGTAAAAGACTTCCGTCGAGGCTGCTCTCGTGTATTCTCGATCATCGCTCCTCAGAGATCCCTCCTCGATCCTCGATCCTCGCTCCTCGATGCACAAATAAGAGCTTTGGGACGGTCTTCAAGATGGCGCACCAGAACAACTTCCGGTTCTCGCGAGGATCGAGGAGTGAGGAAACGACAAATAAGCGCTTTGGGATGGACCCTAAGACGCAAGGATGAGACGCAAGTGAGGGAAACGAAGATGCAATTAAGAGCTTTGGGACGGACCCTTAGTCCCTCCCACCAGGGAAGCATGGAGAGACGCAAGAGGTGCTTCTCAATTCAACATTTTTCGCCTCCTCGTCTCCTCGCTCCTCGATCCTCCGGCTGTGACCCGGAAATCGATCTCAGCGCTCCATCTTGAAGGACGTCCCAATTCCTAAAATGCGTCTGGAGGAGCGAGGATCGAGGAGCGAGGAGGCTTGCCGGAGGAGCTATGATCGAGGATACACCAGTGTATCCTCCAGTGTATCCTCAACGGAAGTTGTTTACCGACCGACACGCCCCCTTATTGGATATCGTTTATTGATTGGACGCTGCGCCGATCGGACTGATCTGATACACGTCAACATCACTGGAGTTTTATACCGGAGTGAAGACAGATCACAGATTAAACGTTTTATATTTTAGTTGTCTTCTGATTCACCGTCTAGTTATAATCAGTGTTAATTGTAGGTGTGAACAACAAACGGGCCATGTTGATGGTGAAGTGTTCCAGCAGCAGAAGGACCTGCAGTAGCTCTGCTTCACACACCGCGGGTGAAGGAGTCTGTTACTGAAAGAGCTTTATAACACCTGACAACCAACGGACCTCAAACAACTTTCTTCATTTATTAGAAAGAGTTTTCTTTTCATGATCTGTTAGTTCCTCCATTAACTTTTATTAAGGATACAGTTAAAGTCAGAGAGAGAAGGAGGATCTGTCTTTTACACCTTTTACATCATTTATCTTCATTTCAATTCAGTCACATGTGAGCCTGATAATTCCTCAGCGTCGGGTTTGATAGGAGTCTTTATTAGTATTAGATCAGTTCAGACATAAACAGCTGTTATAGCCGGCTGACAGCTGATCCAGCTGTGATCAGCTGCTGCTGTCATCAGAAACGGACGTCGCTTCACGTGACGCTTCAGAGGAAAGGACGTCTCATGTCTCTACAAATATGGGTCCATCCCAAAGCCCATCTTGAAGACCGTCCCAAAGCTCTTATTTGTGCATCGAGGAGCGAGGAGCGAGGATCGAGGAGGGATCTCTGAGGAGCGATGATCGAGGAAACACGAGAGCAGCCTCGACGGAAGTCTTTTACCGACCGACACGCCCCCTTATTGGATTCCTCTGAAGCGTCACGTGAAGCGTCGTCCGTTTCTGATGACAGCAGCAGCTGATCACAGCTGGATCAGCTGTCAGACGGCTTTAATAGCTATAGAGACTATAGAGAAAGTCGGATAAAGTTGTCGAGTTATAAATAGCAATAAGAAATTATAATGATGGCTGGATGGATTACACGTCATTATACCCATTATTAAACAAAAGGCGTGTATAACTATTTCAACCTTCTCTCAGGTGCGTCCCCGTTTCCTGAAACGGACTCAAGAGCAAGTAAAAAAATAAATATAAAAATATAATTCAAAGCGGCAAACACCCGCAGCATAAATCCATCTGTCCTTCCTGCATTTGTCAGTTGAAACTGTGTTGTTTTTAGCCTGGATTATGCCTTAAACTTCTTCGTATTTGTGTAATATTACCATACGATCTGCACACTGAGCTCTGATTGGTCAGTAGACGGTGTTTTTCTTCGAGTTGATCTCTTATCTGGAACATAACCTGCTCCGGAGCAGGTTAGCCGTTCAGCGTAAGTTACCATGGAGATCTACCCCGGTAAGAAGTGATCCATCTTCGTAGGACGGAAAACCCAGGGTTAACCCTGAAGTTACCTCGATAACGCCAAATCCTGCTTCGTAGTACAGGCCTCTGGTGAAAACAGCGCCTTTTTGCAGCTCCTCCCCCCCGGCTGTTCATTCTTCAACTCCCCGCGAGCGTCAGGTCGAGGCGGCGGTCTGGCCACGATCTTCAAGGATAACTTCAGATGCCGATCAATACCTACAAATAATTGCTCTAGCTTTGAACAACAGCTGTTTGTGGTTGATTTTGTCTGCCCTGTGCTGTGTGCTGTAGTTTACCGCCAACCAAAATTCAATAAAGATTTTATTCAAGGGTTCTCTGAGTTTTTGGCTGATTTTATTCCAAAATATGACAAACTCTTCCGGTCTGTGGGAATATTAACATTCATGTTTGTTGTCCTTCCAAACAATTGGCTAATGATTTTAAAAGCCTTTTGAACTCTTTTGGTCTAGCTCAATCAGTGGACAGAACAACACATAATCGTGGACACTCTTTGGACCTTATCATCTCCTATCGGCTCTCTGTCTCCCTCAGAGAAATATCTGACACTCCTATCTGAGATCACTTCCCCATTATTTTTGGCTGGACCGCAGAGGGCCAGCCCTACAAACGCAAAAGTCTGTCACTGAGTGAGTGAGTGAGTGACTGAGTGATGAAGTTACAGGATCGGTCAGCTGACTGTTGGAGTCTCCTCATTGGTCGGCCGACTGCTGGAGCTTCCTCATTGGTCGTTGCTCTTTCAAAATGAAAAGGCGGAGAACAGTTCTGTGTTTACGTTTTCTGGGGAGCGTGTCAGCGGTTCAATATAACATTACATAGTGCTATTGTTTATGTTCGTTTAAGTTACGTTATGTTGTGCTTCGTATTGTGTTACCGTTCATTCACACCAATCGAGAAGGAAATTTTCGCCTCGCTTTCCTCCATTTCCATTACAGGGACCATTGCACTGACTATCCAGCAAGCCACACGTCGCTACTGTGGTATAAACCCAAAATAAACAGACTGTGCTGTGATTTAATTGCAATAAACGGATCAAAATAATGCCGAAATGATGACATTATGATGTCGATTTGTAAAAAGACCGAATTCATTCTTTGTCAAGTCTGTCCGCAACACAACAAGCAAACAACTTTTAAAATGTTTGTTTTCTGAACGGAGTTCGGATCGATCAATGCCAGGCTATGCTAACATTGTAGCTGCTCCATCAACACTCAACATAACGTCATCTAGGCATAAATACGGCAGAGACGTTGCTGTAAACAGATCAAAAGTGTGCCGAAATAACTACATAATGATGCTGATTAGTAAAAAGTCTGAATTCATGCTTTGTCAGGTCAGTCCGCAAGTCGACAAGCAACCAACTTTTAAAATGCTTGTTTTCTGAATTGAGTTTGGATCGATCAGTGGCAGGCTCCATTAACTCTCCATCTAGGAATAAATACGGCAGCAACAAGGTCAGTGATGACAGCTGGGATATCTCAACGCTGATAAACTTTCGCAACGTATGTATATATTGAACACCACTTATATGATGAATGCTTTTGATACACATGCTTTCATAAAAAACTGAAATACTTTTAACCTTGAATACTGTATGTCATGACAATACCTTTTCACCTTGTATAAAATGTATAATATACTGACTAGTAAATGTTACCATTTACATTACTGAATATCATTTGCTTCATTATAAGTTGGCTTTCAATCAAACATTAAGATATAAGTGGAAAAAACTGTTCACAAAACATTATAGACATTACCACTGACTATTTGTATAACAATTTAGCTAAAAATTCACAGACTTGACCATACGTTCCAGCCATATACTCGGTTTTGACAGAGTCTTGTTGATTTCACTGCTCCCCCATTTGCTTGTAAGCCCCTTACTCCAGCTTGTAGGCGCCGCACCTTCACCTCCTCGACGGCCGGTTTCAACCACGACTTGCGAGAAGTTTCTTCACTATTTCATTGATAAAGTGGCGTCTGTCAGACAGAATACCAATTTTAAATCTAATGTTGACCTGCATGCTGCTCCTTCACATTCTGCTGTGTTTGAGCAGTTTGAGCCGGTTTCTCTGTCGTCTCTCACTGAGGTGGTGCAACACATGAAACCTACCAACTGTCCTTTGGATATTGTTCCTGCTAAGGTGTTGAAAGAGGTCTTTAATTCTGTCGGGTGTCCTCGCTTTTATTAACACCTGTCTTAGTTTAGGGTCTGTCCCAGCTGCCTTCAAACACGCTGGGGTTAGGCCCCTCCTTAAAAAACCTAACCTCGACCGTTCAGTATTGTCCAATTTTAGACCTATCTCCCATCTGCCATTTTTTTTTAAGGTTTTGGAAAAGGTATGTTTTTATACAGTTACAGTCCTTTTTAGAAAATAACTCTGTTATTGAAAAATTCCAATCTGGTTTCAGACCACTACATAGCACTGAGTCAACACTGTTAAAGGTGCACAATGAAATCGCCTTAACTGTTGATGCTGGGAATCCTGCTGTGCTGGTGCTGTTGGACCTCACAGCTGCTTTTGATACGGTGAACTATGCAGTCCTTATCTCTCGCCTTAATCAATATGTAGGCATCCGCGGCACTGCACTTCAACGGTTTAGCTCTTATTTGGCCAACAGGAGTTTTTCTGTAATGATTGGTGACTTCTCCTCATCACAGACTTCTCTCTCTTGTGGGGTACCACAGGGGTCTATTCTAGGACCTATCCTCTTTTCATTATATAAGCTGCCCCTTGGGTCAATTATAGTCAAGCACAATCTGTCTTTTCATTGTTATGCGGATGATTTACAAATCAATCTACCTATGAAGCCTAATGGAAGTGATTTGCTGAACTCTCTGTTGAACTGTATAAGTGACATAAAGCAGTGGCTGTCACAAAATGTCCTTCATTTAAATGAAGGTAAAATGGAATGCATTATGTTTGGTACTTCATGCATGACTAATGTTGCAGTCTCAAGCTTTGGTGCTCTGGCTTCTTATTTCAAACCAACTGTAAAAAATCTTTGCTGAAATCAACTTTTAAAACCCCTTGGCCCCCCTTAAATGCAAGTCCATTTACCATTTTAGAATCTCAAACTATGGAAGAGGCCATGAAGCATCACTTTACTATTCTTTGCTTCTACAGAAATATAGCACTATCAGTTCCCTGAAAAATGTATGGGAACAGATTTAGGAATTACATTTACAGAAAAAGAATGGGTCAACATTTTACGTAATACAGAGTGCATGGCTCGTGATATTTGCACTAGGTTAATCCAATTTAAGATTTACGTTCAGCTTCCGTCTATGAGAGCCACGAGTCAATCAGTCGCGAACTCCGATCAAACGGTCAAACTAGGCAGTGCTGATCAAATATGAATCAATATTCTGTTACTGTGATGCCTTTTTCTCTCCTCAGATGTTTTCAAAAACATCTTGTAGTGTACTGTTTTGCCTTAAAATGAGAAAGGTTGTGACGCGGCAGCCATGTTGAGACCAGTCGAAGAAATACCAAGCACCGCCCACCAGCCGGAGCACAGCCAATAGGAATGCTCAATAGGAACGCTCTCTCTCTCTGAAATGACCTGTGATTGGTCAAAGTCTCCCATCACTGGCTAGATTTTTTAAAGCCTGAAAACAGAGACATGAGGAGGTGCAGAAGTCTAGTTTTCTCTCAGAACACTTGAATTACAATATGCTGAAAGGTTATTATGGAATTCTTGTCCAATGATGCCAAAAATATTCTGCCTACTGCACGTTTAAGCTTAAAAGTGACCCTGGGTGCTGGAAGTACCCTGACGAGGGCAAGATAACCCACGTTCTATGGTACTGCCCCAAAGTACGGGACTTTTGGACATCAGTTCATGATTGTATTCAGAGAATTGTTGGCCGAGAAGTCCTCTTTTGCATTCGCTTATTCCTGTTGGGGGATCCGTCCACCCTGAAAGACACAGTTCCCTCTATCTATAATGATTGGGTCCAGACCGCTATTATGTTGACCAGGAGACTCCTCGTCCAGCAATTGAAGTCAGCTCTTGTACCATCAATCACAGACTGGCATAATCTACCAAAATGGGAAAGATTTCTTCACCACATTAATGTCCCTTAAAGACAGACTCATGGCTTAGCTCCCTCCCTGATACACATACTGTATGCACATACACATCAATGCAATTGCTCACTTGGTCCCAACTTCAACAAAGCCTCTTTTCTACTTTTATTTTAGTTGTATTTTCATGTTTCTTTCTAATGATTAAAGTTACAAAAAAAAATAAATACAGATTAAAATGATGTGATGTGATGATGACATCACAATACATTAAAGAATATGTATGAACATTCTAAATAAACTTTCCAGAATGTGACATCATTGAAGGATGATGACATCACTGTACTACATGAAAGAATATGTGTGAACATTCGAAATGGCATATGGACAACTAAATTTAAAAACGTTCTTAAAATTCATCATCCAGTAGTAAAGATGTTTTTCATAGCTAGAAATTTGGAAACTCAGTTCAGTTTCATTAAAATTTTATGAGATTTTTTTTTTTTTTTTTTTTTAAATTAAAAATAAATAAATACAGATTAAAACCAACCATATTCTTTAAATGAAGCATTATTTTGAAAAACAAATAAGTAGGTTGCAAATATTCAACTGAGTAGAGATTGTCAAGTGTGAGTGTATTGTAACAGCACACTTGAGGTGTCAACCCTAACTAGCCTAACGTTCCAATATGTGACATCATTAAAGGATGATGACATCACAATACATGAAAGAATATGTTTGATAATTCTAAAAAAACTTTCCAGAAAGTGACATCATTGAAGGATGATGACATCACTGTATTACATGAAAGAATTTGAGTGAAGATTCTAAATAAACTTTCCAGAATGTGACATCATTAAACGATGATGACATCACTGTATTACATGAAAGAACATGTTTGAAGATTCTAAATAAACTTTCCAGAATGTGACATCATTAAACGATGATGACATCACTGTATTACATGAAAGATTATTGTTTGAACATTCTAAATAAACTTTCCAGAATGTGACATCATTGAAGGATGATGACATCACAAAACATGAAAGAATATGAGTGAACATTCTAAATAAACTTTCCAGTATGTGACACCATTAAAGGATGATGACATCAATATTCATGAAAGAATATGTATGAAAATTCTAAATAAACTTTCCAGAATGTGACATCATTAAAGGATGATGACATCACTGTATTACATGAAAGAATATGAGTGATCATTCGAAATGGCATATTGACAACTAAATTTAAAAACGTTTTTAAAATACTTCATCCAGTAGTAAAGATGTTTTTCATAGGTAGAAATTTGGAAATCAGTTCAGTTTCATTACAATTTTATTGGACTTTTTTTTTTTTTTTTTTTAATTTAAAAAATAAATAAAAACAGATTAAAACCAACCATATTCTTTAAATGAAGAATTATTTTGAAAAACAAATTAGTAATTTGCAAATGTTCAACGGAGTAGAGATTGTCAAGTGTGAGTGTATTGTAACAGCACACTTGAGGTGTCTACCCTAACTAGCCTAACGTTCCAGTATGTGACATCATTGAAGGATGATGACATCACTGTAAAACATGAAAGAATATGTTTGTAGATTCTAAATAAACTTTCAAGAATGTGACATCATTGAAGGATGATGACATCAATGTATTGCATGAAAGAATATGAGTGAACATTCAAAATGGCATATTGACATTTGGAACTCAGTTCGGTTTCATTACAATTTCATGAGATTTTTTTTTTTTTTTTTTTAAAGTTAAAAAATAAATAAATACAGATTAAAACCAACCATATTCTTTAAATGAAGCATTATTTTTAAAAACAAATAGGTAAGTTGCAAATATTCAACTAAGTTGAGATTGTCAAGTGTGAGTGTATTGTAACAGCACACTTGAGGTGTCTACCCTAACTAGCCTAAGATTCCAGTATGTGACATCATTAAAGGATGATGACATCACTGTATTACATGAAAGAATATGTTTGAAGATTCTAAATAAACTTTCCAGAATGTGACATCATTAAAGGATGATGACATCAATATTCATGAAAGAATATGTATGAACATTCTAAATAAACTTTCCAGACTGTGACATCATTAAAGGATGATGACCACATTGTATTACATGAAAGAATATGAGTGAACACACGAAATGGCATATTGACAACCAAATTTAAAAACGTTTTTAAAATACTTCATCCAGTGGTAAAGATGTTTTTCATAGGTAGAAATTTGGAAATCAGTTCAGTTTCATAACAATTTTATGGGATTTTTTTTTTTTTTTTTTTTTAATTTAAAAAATAAATAAAAACAGATTAAAACCAACCATATTCTTTAAATGAAGAATTATTTTGAAAAACAAATTAGCAATTTGCAAATATTCAACGGAGTAGAGATTGTCAAGTGTGAGTGTATTGTAACAGCACACTTGAGGTGTCTACCCTAACTAGCCTAACGTTCCAGTATGTGACATCATTGAAGGATGATGACATCACTGTAAAACATGAAAGAATATGTTTGTAGATTCTAAATAAACTTTCAAGAATGTGACATCATTGAAGGATGATGACATCAATGTATTGCATGAAAGAATATGAGTGAACATTCAAAATGGCATATTGACAACTAAATTTAAAAACGTTTTTAAAATTCTTCATCCAGTAGTAAAGAGTTTTTTCATAGGTAGAAATTTGGAACTCAGTTCGGTTTCATTACAATTTCATGAGATTTTCTTTTTTTTTTTTTAAAGTTAAAAAATAAATAAATACAGATTAAAACCAACCATATTCTTTAAATGAAGCATTATTTTTAAAAACAAATAAGTAAGTTGCAAATATTCAACTAAGGTAGAGATTGTCAAGTGTGAGTGTATTGTAACAGCACACTTGAGGTGTCTACCCTAACTAGCCTAACGTTCCAGTATGTGACATCATTAAAGGATGATGACATCACTGTAATACATGAAAGAACATGTTTGAAGTTTCTAAATAAACTTTCCAGAATGTGACATCATTAAACGATGATGACATCATTGTATTACATGAAAGAACATGTTTGAAGATTCTAAATAAACTTTCCAGAATGTGACATCATTATACGATGATGACATCACTGTATTACATGAAAGAATATGAGTGAACATTCTAAATAAACTTTCCAGTATGTGACATCATTAAAGGATGATGACATCAATATTCATGAAAGAATATGTATGAACATTCTAAATAAACTTTCCAGAATGTGACATCATTAAAGGATGATAACATCACTGTATTACATGAAAGAATATGAGTGAACATTCGAAATGGCATATTGACAACTAAATTTAAAAACGTTTTTAAAATACTTCATCCAGTAGTAAAGATGTTTTTCATAGGTAGAAATTTGGAAATCACTTCAGTTTCATTACAATTTTATGGGATTTTTTTTTTTTAATTTAAAAAATAAATAAAAACAGATCAAAACCAACCATATTCTTTAAATGAAGAATTATTTTGAAAAACATATAAGTAATTTGCAAATATTCAACGGAGTAGAGATTGTCAAGTGTGAGTGTATTGTAACAGCACACTTGAGGTGTCTACCCTAACTAGCCTAACGTTCCAGTATTTGACATCATTAAAGGATGATGACATCAATATTCATGAAAGAATATGTATGAACATTCTAAAAATAAACTTTCCAGAATGTGACATCATTAAAGGATGATGACATCACTGTATTACATGAAAGAACATCTTTGTAGATTCTATATAAACTTTCCAGTATGTGACATCATTAAACGATGATGACATCACTGTATTACATGAAAGAATATGTTTGAAAATTCTAAATAAACTTTCCAGAATGTGACATCATTAAACGATGATGACATCATTGTATTACATGAAAGAACATGTTTGAAGATTCTAAATAAACTTTCCAGAATGTGACATCATTATACGATGATGACATCACTGTATTACATGAAAGAATATGAGTGAACATTCTAAATAAACTTTCCAGTATGTGACATCATTAAAGGATGATGACATCAATATTCATGAAAGAATATGTATGAACATTCTAAATAAACTTTCCAGAATGTGACATCATTAAAGGATGATGACATCACTGTATTACATGAAAGAATATGAGTGAACATTCGAAATGGCATATTGACAACTAAATTTAAAAACGTTTTTAAAATACTTCATCCAGTAGTAAAGATGTTTTTCATAGGTAGAAATTTGGAAATCACTTCAGTTTCATTACAATTTTATGGGATTTTTTTTTTTTAATTTAAAAAATAAATAAAAACAGATCAAAACCAACCATATTCTTTAAATGAAGAATTATTTTGAAAAACATATAAGTAATTTGCAAATATTCAACGGAGTAGAGATTGTCAAGTGTGAGTGTATTGTAACAGCACACTTGAGGTGTCTACCCTAACTAGCCTAACGTTCCAGTATGTGATATCATTAAAGGATGATGACATCAATATTCATGAAAGAATATGTATGAACATTCTAAATAAACTTTCCAGAATGTGACATCATTCAAGGATGATGACATCACTGTATTAAATGAAAGAACATCTTTGTAGATTCTATATAAACTTTCCAGTATGTGACATCATTAAACGATGATGACATCACTGTATTACATGAAAGAATATGTTTGAAAATTCTAAATAAACTTTCCAGTATGTGACATCATTAAAGGATGATGACATCAATATTCATGAAAGAATATGTATGAACATTCTAAATAAACTTTCCAGAATGTGACATCATTAAAGGATGATGACATCACTGTATTAAATGAAAGAACATCTTTGTAGATTCTATATAAACTTTCCAGTATGTGACATCATTAAACGATGATGACATCACAAAACATGAAAGAATATGTTTGAAGATTCTAAATAAACTTTCCAGAATGTGAAATCATTGAAGGATGAGGACATCACAAAACATGAAAGAATATGTTTGAAGATTCTAAATAAACTTTCCAGAATGTGACATCATTGAAGGATGATGACATCACTGTAATACATGAAAGAATATGAGTGAACGTTCAAAATAAACTTTCCAGAATGTGACATCATTGAAGGATGATGACATCACTGTAAAACATGAAAGAATATGTTTGTAGATTCTAAATAAACTTTCAAGAATGTGACATCATTGAAGGATGATGACATCAATGTACTGCATGAAAGAATATGAGTGAACATTCAAAATGGCATATTGACAACTAAATTTAAAAAGGTTTTTAAAATTCTTCATCCAGTAGTAAAGAGTTTTTTCATAGGTAGAAATTTGGAACTCAGTTCGGTTTCATTACAATTTCATGAGATTTTCTTTTTTTTTTTTTTTAAAGTTAAAAAATAAATAAATACAGATTAAAACCAACCATATTCTTTAAATGAAGCATTATTTTTAAAAACAAATAAGTAAGTTGCAAATATTCAACTGATCAGAGATTGTCAAGTGTGAGTGTATTGTAACAGCACACTTGAGGTGTCTACCATAACTAGCCTAACGTTCCAGAAGGTGACATCATTAAAGGATGATGACATCATTGTATTACATGAAAGAACATGTTTGAAGATTCTAAATAAACTTTCCAGAATGTGACATCATTAAACGATGATGACATCTTTGTATTACATGAAAGAACATGTTTGAAGATTCTAAATAAACTTTCCAGAATGTGACATCATTAAACGATGATGACATCATTGTATTACATGAAAGAACATGTTTGAAGATTCTAAATAAACTTTCCAGAATGTGACATCATTGAAGGATGATGACATCACAAAACATGAAAGAATATGAGTGAACATTCTAAATAAACTTTCCAGTATGTGACATCATTAAAGGATGATGACATCAATGTATTACAGGAAAGAATATGAGTGAACATTCGAAATGGCATATTGACAACTAAATTTAAGAACGTTTTTAAAATACTTCATCCAGTGGTAAAGATGTTTTTCATAGGTAGAAATTTGGAAATCAATTCAGTTTCATTACAATTTTATGGGATTTTTCTTTTTTTTTTTTTAATTTAAAAAATAAATAAAAACAGATTAAAACCAACCGTATTCTTTAAATGAAGAATTATTTTGAAAAACAAATTAGCAATTTGCAAATATTCAACGGAGTAGAGATTGTCAAGTGTGAGTGTATTGTAACAGCACACTTGAGGTGTCTACCCTAACTAGCCTAACGTTCCAGTATGTGACATCATTAAAGGATGATGACATCACAATACATGAAAGAATATGTTTGAAGATTCTAAATAAACTTTCAAGAATGTGACATCATTGAAGGATGATGACATCACTGTAATACATGAAAGAATATGAGTGAACGTTCAAAATAAACTTTCCAGAATGTGACATCATTAAATGATGATGACATCACTGTATTACATGAAAGAAAATGTTTGAAGATTCTATATAAACTTTCCAGAATGTGACATCATTAAACGATGATGACATCACTGTATTACATGAAAGAATATGTTTGAAGATTCTAAATAAACTTTCCAGATTGTGACATCATTATACGATGATGACATCACTGTATTACATGAAAGAATATGTTTGAAGATTCTAAATAAACTTTCCAGAATGTGACATCATTGAAGAATGATGACATCACAAAACATGAAAGAATATGAGTGAACATTCTAAATAAACTTTCCAGTATGTGACATCATTAAAGGATGATGACATCAATATTCATGAAAGAATATGTATGAACATTCTAAATAAACTTTCCAGAATGTGACATCATTAAAGGATGATGACATCAATATTCATGAAAGAATATGTATGAACATTCTAAATAAACTTTCCAGAATGTGACATCATTAAAGGATGATGACATCATTGTATTACATGAAAGAATATGAGTGAACATTCGAAATGGCATATTGACAACTAAATTTAAAAAAGTTTTTAAAATACTTCATCCAGTGATAAAGATGTTTTTCATAGGTAGAAATTTGGAAATCAGTTCATTTTCATTACAATTTTATGGGATTTTTTTTTTTTTTTTTTTAATTTAAAAAATAAATAAAAACAGATTAAAACCAACCATATTCTTTAAATGAAGAATTATTTTCAAAAACAAATTAGTAATTTGCAAATATTCAACTAAGTAGAGATTGTCAAGTGTGAGTGTATTGTAACAGCACACTTGAGGTGTCTACCCTAACTAGCCTAACGTTCCAGTATGCAACATCATTAAAGGATGATGACATCACTGTAATACATGAAAGAATATGTTTGAAGATTCTAAATAAACTTTCCAGAATGTGACATCATTAAAGGATGATGACTTCACTGTATTACATGAAAGAATATGAGTGAACATCGAAATGGCATATTGACAACTAAATTTAAAAACGTTTTTAAAATACTTCATCCAGTAGTAAAGATGTTTTAAATAGGTAGACATTTGGAAATCAGTAAAGTTTCATTACAATTTTATGGGATTTTTTTTTTTTTTTTTTTTTTTAATTTAAAAAATAAATAAAAACAGTTTAAAACCAACCATATTCTTTAAATAAAGAATTATTTTGAAAAACAAATTAGTAATTTGCAAATATTCAACGGAGTAGAGATTGTCAAGTGTGAGTGTATTGTAACAGCACACTTGAGGTGTCTACCCTAACTAGCCTAACGTTCCAGTATGCAACATCATTAAAGGATGATGACATCACAATACATGAAAGAATATGTTTGAAGATTCTAAATAAACTTTCAAGAATGTGACATCATTGAAGGATGATGACATCACTGTAATACATGAAAGAATATGAGTGAACGTTCAAAATAAACTTTCCAGAATGTGACATCATTGAAGGATGATGACATCACTGTAATATATGAAAGAATATGTATGAACATTCTAAATAAACTTTCCAGAATGTGACATCATTGAAGGATGATGACATCACAGTATTACATGAAAGAATATGAGTGAACATTCGAAATGGCATACTGACAACTAAATTTAAAAATGTATTTAAAATTCTTCATGTAGTAGTAAAGATGTTTTTCAAAGGTAGAAATTTGGAACACAGTTCGGTTTCATAAAAATTTTATTAGATTTTTTTTTTTTTTTAAAAAGTTAAATAAATAAATACAGATTAAAACCAACACTATTCTTTACATGAAGCATTATTTTGAAAAACAAATAAGTAAGTTGCAAATATTCAACTGAGTAGAGATTGTCAAGTGTGAGTGTATTGTAACAGCACACTTGAGGTGTCTACCCTAACTAGCCTAACGTTCCAGTATGTGACATCATTAAAGGATGATGACATCACAATACATGAAAGAATATGTTTGTAGATTCTAAATAAACTTTCAAGAATGTGACATCCTTGAAGGATGATGACATCACTGTAATATATGAAAGAATATGTTTGAAGTTTCTAAATAAACTTTCCAGAATGTGACATCATTGAAGGATGATGACATCACAATACATGAAAGAATATGGGTGAACATTCTAAATAAACTTTCCAGTATGTGACATCATTAAAGGATGATGACATCAATATTCATGAAAGAATATGAGTGAACATTCAAAATGGCATGTTAGAGCCATTTGTACAATATAGAAATACTGTGGTTAACTTACATTTTGTTTTATTTGACTGAGATAAGGGCTCTGTGGTTTCTGCAGTGTGCTAAATTAATACCAATTGTGACTTAAGCCAGCCCTGGCATCTGATTGGTTGAAAGTTAAATTATGCTGCATGTGCTCGTAAAAACGACTCAGTTGAAGCTATGGAGCCTGGAGAGCACACTAGTCTTTGATCGTGCTTATTAGACCTGTTCTTGCCTTTTTACTGCTTATGTTTTTGATATTTTGTAACCATTTTTGTATCTGAAGACTTAAAGATTTTCAGTAAACGGTTTGAAACGAATAACATGGACTACGGAGTTTTATTGAAACACGCGTCAACTACATGCTTGGACTCTATAGCTTAAGTGGGCATTCAGGAAATAGACGGAGCCACACTTACATGGCATATTGACAACTAAATTTAAAAACGTTTTTAAAATATTTCATCCAGTAGTAAAGATGTTTTTCATAGGTAGAAATTTGAAAATCAGTTCGGTTTCATTACAATTTTATGAGATTTTTTTCTTTTTTTTTTTTAAGTTAAAAGATAAATAAATACAGATTAAAACCAACCATATTCTTTAAATGAAGCATTATTTTGAAAAACAAATAAGTAAGTTGCAAATATTCAACTGAGTAGAGATTGTCAAGTGTGAGTGTATTGTAACAGCACACTTGAGGTGTCTACCCTAACTAGCCTAACGTTCCAGTATGCAACATCATTAAAGGATGATGACATCACTGTAATACATGAAAGAATATGTTTGAAGATTCTAAATAAACTTTCCAGAATGTGACATCATTAAAGGATGATGACATCACTGTATTACATGAAAGAATATGAGTGAACATTCGAAATGGCATATTGACAACTAAATTTAAAAACGTTTTTAAAATAGTTCATCCAGTAGTAAAAATGTTTTTCATAGGTAGAAATTTGGAAATCAGTTCAGTTTCATTACAATTTTATAGGATTTTTTTTTTTTTTTTTTTTTTAATTTAAAAAATAAATAAAAACAGATTAAAACCAACCATATTCTTTAAATAAAGAATTATTTTGAAAAACAAATTAGTAATTTGCAAATATTCAACGGAGTAGAGATTGTCAAGTGTGAGTGTATTGTAACAGCACACTTGAGGTGTCTACCCTAACTAGCCTAACGTTCCAGTATGTGACATCATTAAAGGATGATGACATCACAATATATGAAAGAATATGTTTGAAGATTCTAAATAAACTTTCAAGAATGTGACATCATTGAAGGATGATGACATCACTGTAATACATGAAAGAATATGAGTGAACGTTCAAAATAAACTTTCCAGAATGTGACATCATTGAAGGATGATGACATCATAAAACATGAAAGAATATGTTTGAAGATTTTCAATAAACTTTCAAGAATGTGACATCATTGAAGGATGATGACATCACAATACATGAAAGAATATGAGTGAACATTCGAAATGGCATACTGACAACTAAATTTAAAAATGTATTTAAAATTCTTCATCAAGTAGTAAAGATGTTTTTCAAAGGTAGAAATTTGGAACTCAGTTCGGTTTCATTAACATTTTATTAGATTTTTTTTTTTTTTTAAGTTAAAAAATAAATAAATACAGATTAAAACCAACCATATTCTTTAAATGATGCATTATTTTGAAAAACAAATAAGTAAGTTGCAAATATTCAACTGAGTAGAGATTGTCAAGTGTGAGTGTATTGTAACAGCACACTTGAGGTGTCTACCCTAACTAGCCTAACGTTCCAGTATGTGACATCATTAAAGGATGATGACATCACTGTAATATATGAAAGAATATGTATGAACATTCTAAATAAACTTTCCAGAATGTTACATCATTGAAGGATGATGACATCACAGTATTACATGAAAGAATATGAGTGAACATTCGAAATTGCATACTGACAACTAAATTTAAAAATGTATTTAAAATTCTTCATGTAGTAGTAAAGATGTTTTTCAAAGGTAGAAATTTGGAACACAGTTCGGTTTCATAAAAATTTTATTAGATTTCTTTTTTTTTTTAAAAAGTTAAATAAATAAATACAGATTAAAACCAACCATATTCTTTACATGAAGCATTATTTTGAAAAACAAATAAGTAAGTTGCAAATATTCAACTGAGTAGAGATTGTCAAGTGTGAGTGTATTGTAACAGCACACTTGAGGTGTCTACCCTAACTAGCCTAACGTTCCAGTATGTGACATCATTAAAGGATGATGACATCACAATACATGAAAGAATATGTTTGTAGATTCTAAATAAACTTTCAAGAATGTGACATCATTGAAGGATGATGACATCACTGTAATATATGAAAGAATATGTTGGAAGTTTCTAAATAAACTTTCCAGAATGTGACATCATGGATGGATGATGACATTACAATACATGAAAGAATATGAGTGAACATTCTAAATAAACTTTCCAGTAGGTAACATCATTAAAGGATGATGACATCAATATTCATGAAAGAATATGTATGAACATTCTAAATAAACTTTCCAGAATGTGACATCATTAAAGGATGATGACATCACTGTATTACATGAAAGAATATGAGTGAACATTCGAAATGGCATATTGACAACTAAATTTAAAAACGTTTTTAAAATATTTCATCCAGTAGTAAAGATGTTTTTCATAGGTAGAAATTTGGAAATCAGTTCAGTTTCATTACAATTTTATGGGATTTTTTTTTTTTTAATTTAAAAAATAAATAAAAACAGATTAAAACTAACCATATTCTTTAAATGAAGAACTTTTTTGAAAAACAAATTAGTAATTTGCAAATATTCAACGGAGTAGAGATTGTCAAGTGTGAGTGTATTGTAACAGCACACTTGAGGTGTCTACCCTAACTAGCCTAACGTTCCAGTATGTGACATCATTAAAGGATGATGACATCACAATACATGAAAGAATATGTTTGAAGATTCTCAATAAACTTTCCAGAATGTGACATCATTGAAGGATGATGACATCATAAAACATGAAAGAATATGTTTGAAGATTTTCAATAAACTTTCCAGAATGTGACATCATTAAAGGATGATGACATCACAATACATGAAAGAATATGTTTGAAGATTCTAAATAAACTTTCAAGAATGTGACATCATTGAAGGATGATGACATCACTGTAATACATGAAAGAATATGAGTGAACGTTCAAAATAAACTTTCAAGAATGTGACATCATTAAAGGATAATGACATCACAATACATGAAAGAATATGTTTGAAGATTCTAAATAAACTTTCCAGAATGTGATATCATTGAAGGATGATGACATCACAATACATGAAAGAATATGTTTGAAGTTTCTAAATAAACTTTCCAGAATGTGACATCATTGAAGGATGATGACATCACTGTAATACATGACAGAATATGTTTGAAGATTGTAAATAAACTTTCCAGAATGTGACATGATTGAAGGATGATGACATCACTGTATTACATGAAAGAATATGAGTGAACATTCGAAATGGCATATTGACAACTAAATTTAAAATGTATTTAGCATTCTTCATCCAATAGTAAAGATGTTTTTCAAAGGTAGAAATTTGGAAATCAGTTCAGTTTCATTACAATTTTATGACATTTTTTCTTTTTTTTTTAAGTTCAAAAATAAATAAATACAGATTAAAACCAACCATATTCTTTAAATGAAGCATTATTTTGAAAAACAAATAAGTAATTTGCAAATATTAAACTGAGAAGAGATTGTCAAGTGTGAGTGTATTGTAACAGCACACTTGAGGTGTCTACCCTAACTAGCCTAACGTTCCAGTATGTGACATCATTAAAGGATGATGACATCACAATACATGAAAGAATATGTTTGAAGATTCTAAATAAACTTTCCAGTATGTGACATCATTGAAGGATGATGACATCACTGTAATACATGAAAGAATATGAGTGAACATTCGAAATGGCATATTGACAACTAAATTTAAAATGTATTTAGCATTCTTCATCCAATAGTAAAGATGTTTTTCAAAGGTAGAAATTTGGAAATCAGTTCAGTTTCATTACAATTTTATGACATTTTTTTTTTTTTTTTAAGTTAAAAAATAAATAAATACAGATTAAAACCAACCATAGTCTTTAAATGAAGCATTATTTTGAAAAACAAATAAGTAAGTTGCAAATATTAAACTGAGAAGAGATTGTCAAGTGTGAGTGTATTGTAACAACACACTTGAGGTGTCTACCCTAACTAGCCTAACGTTCCAGTATGTGACATCATTGAAGGATGATGACATCACTGTAATACATGAAAGAATATGTTTGAAGATTCTCAATAAACTTTCCAGAATGTGACATCATTGAAGGATGATGACATCATAAAACATGAAAGAATATGTTTGAAGATTTTCAATAAACTTTCCAGAATGTGACATCATTAAAGGATGATGACATCACAATACATGAAAGAATATGTTTGAAGATTCTAAATAAACTTTCAAGAATGTGACATCATTGAAGGATGATGACATCACTGTAATACATGAAAGAATATGAGTGAACGTTCAAAATAAACTTTCAAGAATGTGACATCATTAAAGGATAATGACATCACAATACATGAAAGAATATGTTTGAAGATTCTAAATAAACTTTCCAGAATGTGATATCATTGAAGGATGATGACATCACAATACATGAAAGAATATGTTTGAAGTTTCTAAATAAACTTTCCAGAATGTGACATCATTGAAGGATGATGACATCACTGTAATACATGACAGAATATGTTTGAAGATTGTAAATAAACTTTCCAGAATGTGACATGATTGAAGGATGATGACATCACTGTATTACATGAAAGAATATGAGTGAACATTCGAAATGGCATATTGACAACTAAATTTAAAATGTATTTAGCATTCTTCATCCAATAGTAAAGATGTTTTTCAAAGGTAGAAATTTGGAAATCAGTTCAGTTTCATTACAATTTTATGACATTTTTTCTTTTTTTTTTAAGTTAAAAAATAAATAAATACAGATTAAAACCAACCATATTCTTTAAATGAAGCATTATTTTGAAAAACAAATAAGTAAGTTGCAAATATTAAACTGAGAAGAGATTGTCAAGTGTGAGTGTATTGTAACAGCACACTTGAGGTGTCTACCCTAACTAGCCTAACGTTCCAGTATGTGACATCATTAAAGGATGATGACATCACAATACATGAAAGAATATGTTTGAAGATTCTAAATAAACTTTCCAGTATGTGACATCATTGAAGGATGATGACATCACTGTAATACATGAAAGAATATGAGTGAACATTCGAAATGGCATATTGACAACTAAATTTAAAATGTATTTAGCATTCTTCATCCAATAGTAAAGATGTTTTTCAAAGGTAGAAATTTGGAAATCAGTTCAGTTTCATTACAATTTTATGACATTTTTTTTTTTTTTTAAGTTAAAAAATAAATAAATACAGATTAAAACCAACCATAGTCTTTAAATGAAGCATTATTTTGAAAAACAAATAAGTAAGTTGCAAATATTAAACTGAGAAGAGATTGTCAAGTGTGAGTGTATTGTAACAACACACTTGAGGTGTCTACCCTAACTAGCCTAACGTTCCAGTATGTGACATCATTGAAGGATGATGACATCACTGTAATACATGAAAGAATATGTTTGAAGATTCTCAATAAACTTTCCAGAATGTGACATCATTGAAGGATGATGACATCATAAAACATGAAAGAATATGTTTGAAGATTTTCAATAAACTTTCCAGAATGTGACATCATTGAAGGATGATGACATCACAATACATGAAAGAATATGAGTGAACATTCAAAATGGCATATTGACAACTAAATTTAAAAACGTTTTTAAAATTCTTCATCCAGTAGTAAAGATGTTTTTCATAGGTAGAAATTTTGAACTCAGTTCAGTTTTATTACAATTTTATGAGATTTTTTATTTTTTTTAAAAGTTAAAGAATAAATAAATACAGATTAAAACCAACCATATTCTTTAAATGAAGCATTATTTTGAAAAAAAATTAGTAAGTTGCAAATATTCAACGGAGTAGAGATTGTCAAGTGTGAGTGTATTGTAACAGCACACTTGAGGTGTCTACCCTAACTAGCCTAACGTTCCAGAATGTGACATCATTAAAGGATGATGACATCACTGTAATACATGAAAGAATATGTTTGAAGATTCTAAATAAACTTTCCAGTATGTGACATCATTGAAGGCTGATGACATCACAATACATGAAAGAATATGTTTGAAGATTCTAAATAAACTTTCCAGTATGTGACATCATTAAAGGATGATGATATCACTGTAATACATGAAAGAATATGTTTGAAGATCTCTGTCTCTGTGTTACCATGACTACAGACCGGTTAAAGTTACACTTACTGTAGCTTACCATGCTGGAACAGACTTTATCCTGTAGTGTCAACATAACGGAAGGTGGAATTACTGATCTTATATATAAAAACTGCTCAGTAACCACAGTATTAGCAGATACTGGGAGAATGTTATAGGGTGCTGAGTCCATGTTTCAGAGTAACTTAGATTGTTTCACATGAAACGGTTTTACTTGTCAGACAGTTATTGCCATATTTATGCTGTAAAATGTTTGTCAAAGCTGCAGGTTATCTGTTCATGTTCAAAATACTGTGTATAATTAATATTGTCATCTGTCTACTCAAATAAAGTTTGACTGTGAAACAGAAATGTGTTGTGTTGCTTAGTCACTATTTACTACCTGTACACTTCTACATGCATGACATAAAATTAATTTTTCATATCACCTGTTTAATCTGTAATTACATTACTTTGTGAAAACACATGTTATATTTATCTCATACCACAAGATCATTAATTGTAAATTTAAAAATGACCGGCGGCGGCGGCTCGCCAGGAAAACCAAACCAACGGCTTTTTAACCCCTTAAAAACGCTT
>CAKAOJ020001997.1:0-22603 GCA_916701645.2 Sebastolobus alascanus
CTTTCCTATTTTCCCTTCTTCTCACAACATTCAAGCCGGCATTTCAGCGTAGCGTCAGCTCTTCAGCAACCAGCATTCACACCGCGATTTCTTCAGAAATTGCTTTTCTAGTTGGTGTGAATGCTGGAAGCATTCACAACATATGTTATTCTACCCGTTTATTATTATTATTTTCTTCAGACCACTTTTTTTCCAACGCTACTCCTTCCACATTTTTCAACATAGAAACTCCATTCAAACATTAAAACGTGCAGCTCAATTAGGACATGTGCGCTATTACTAATCTCATTCATAACTTTCATATTTTAAGATTTATTAACCATAATTCAACAAAAATTTTGCATTGAAACGAATGGAAGACATGTTCAGAATTTAAAAACTTTCAAGCGTTTTCAACTCTTCACTGCTCATTCATACTTTCACCTAGAAACTCCATTCAAACTCTAAAATCTTTCACATCTTCCTTAGATTCTGGCTATTATTCAACTTTTAAATCACATTTGTACTTTTTGAAATATTTAACCTTGTTTGGAGCTTGGTAAAAGTGCTCTTCTCAGACTTTACATTAGTGTGTATTGCGCTCGTTAGAGTGAGGCGATCAGCGCTAGAGTGAAGAGAGGCTTTAAAATCTTACTGAAAAAATATTTCTAACTCGCTGCCATTTCCACAATTTTCACTCTTCATACAAAATTTCTTCCCAGAAATGTTGGTAAGCTTGTGCTGGTCGCAGTCATGTAGTTATGGAATCAGTCGGACTTACACATTTTCCGATAAATGCCTGGAAGTGACTGGAAGATCACCTTCAGCCTCCTTTGAGCTCCATGTTAATTTTTTCAATTTTTTTTGTAAGATAGAGAGAGGTACTAGTTTTAGAAACTGCTGCTGAGGCCACATTTTTGACACCACACACACCAATCTCGCACCATCTCTTCATCTGAGAGTCCTTACTCCTCTCCTAAAGAATCTAAGCGATAGGACTCACGGTTTTTGTCACAGAGGGAGTCGTTCGATAGCCGTTTCTCTCATTGAGTCTGTCTAACTGGAGATCATTCAACACATCAAAGCAGTTAAGTTCAAAGGTTTCCCTGGTAGCCGTTGATTGCGGGTTACAGGTGAATTAGATTAACTACGCAGGGCAGGCCGACGCACACACATACACACACACACACACAAACACACGCACGCACACACGTACAATCGCACGCACGCACGCACACACATGCACGCACACACACGCACACACGTACAATCGCACGCACGCACGCACACACGTACAATCGCACGCACGCACGCACACACATGCGCGCACACGCACGCACGCACAAACACACGCACACACATACACACACACACACACACACACACACACACACACGCACACACACACACACGCACACACACGCACACACAACCTCTATTTACTGTGTCACAGCCATTTCACTGAGCCAGCTTCAGCCGGGCTTCAATATATCAGGGCCATAATTAGTGATATTAATTACACCTGTGATTACTCTGTATTGACATGTCAAAATGGCTGCCGTGAAAAAGGCATATTACACCAGTTTTAGCTTCTCTTCATTGGTTTTGACTTTAAACTGTAAATGGACACGCCCCTTCCTTCCTGCCTGATCTCTTTAATCCTTCTGCTCCAATCAGGACTCTCTGCTCTCAGAATACAGGACTCCTGTCTGTCCTCAGAGTTAAAAGAAGCCAACAGGCCAATGGGCCTTTTCCTATCATATCACCTTCTTATGGAATGATTTCCCTTTACATGACACAGTCTGTTTCTGTCTGACTCCCCCCCACACACACATCCCTTCAAAATAAAAGCCCCATAGAGTGACTGTTTCTTAACAGGATGCTCACAATGAGGCCTGTCATACCTCTTTCTTATGGAATATTGTCCCTATGGACATCAGAGAGTGTAATTATGTCTCCCCCCAAAAAATCCCTTCAAAATAAAAGCCCCATAGAGTGACTGTATCTGAACAGGATGCTCACAATGAGGCCTACCATACCTCTTTCTTATGGAATATTGTCCCTGTGGACATCAGAGAGTGTAATAATTATCCCTTCAAAATAAAAGCCCCATAGAGTGACTGTTTCTTAACAGGAAGCTCCCAGTGAGACTTGTTTTACAAAATAAAAGCTCCCAAGTCTCATTGTATGTTAACAGGACACTAGGGATTCACTTAGTTTTTCAAAATAAAAGCCCCAAAAGGTAACAATAGGGAACTCAGAATTAACTATTTATTATTAACCTTTATTTAAACTCAAAAATTCACTGAGGTTGCCTTCATTTACAGTGATATCGATTATCAGACAATTTATAATGCTTCAGCTGCTTTTCATGCATTTACAACTTTTATCTACTGATTCATATTCTTCTGTTTCTATATCCTTCTTCATACAGATTAAAACCATCAATGCAGTATTGCATCAGCTATTCAAAAACCTTAAAATATTCTACATCTTTTATACACTATTGGTATTATTCAACTTTTCAATGATATTCATACAAATTAATTAAATTAATTTAAATTAAACTCATTCCCATTTTCCAACTATTTTCCTACTTCTTCCCCTTCTTCATAAAGATTAAAATCAGCAATGCAGTTTAGCGTCAGCTATTCAAAAACCTTAAAATATTCCACATCTTTAATACACTATTGGTATTATTCAACTTTTCAGTGATATTCATAAGAATTAAACCCTTTCCTATTTTCCATCTATTCCTACTACTTCACCTTCTTCTCACAACATTCAAGCCGGCATTACAGCGTAGCGTCAGCTCTTCAGCAACCGGCATTCACACCGCGATTTCTTCAGAAATTGCTTTTCTAGTTGGTGTGAATGCTGGAAGCATTCACAACCTCTGTTCTTCTACATTCTTTATTGGTGTGAATGCTGGAAGCATTCACAACCTCTGTTCTTCTACATTCTTTATTTTTATTATTTTTCTTCTCCCCACTTTTTTTCCAATGCTACTGCTTCCACATTTTTCAACATAGAAACCCCATTCAAACATTAAAACGTGCAGCTAAATTAGGACATGTGCGCTATTACTAATCTCATTCATAACTTTCATATTTTAAGATTTATTAACCATAATTCATCAAAAATTTTGCATTGAAACGAATGGAAGACAAGTTCAGAATTTAAAAACTTTCAAGCGTTTTCAACTCTTCACTGCTCATTCATACTTTCACCTAGAAACTCCATTCAAACTCTTAAATCTTTCACATCTTCCTTAGATTCTGGCTAGTATTCAACTTTTAAATCACATTTGTACTTTTTGAAATATTTAACCTTGTTTGGAGCTTGGTAAAAGTGCTCTTCTCAGACTTTAACATTAGTGTGTATTGCGCTCCCTAGAGTGAGGCAATCAACGCTAGAGTGAGGAGAGGCTTTAAAATCTTACTGAAAAAATATTTCTAACTCGCTGCCATTTCCACAATTTTCACTCTTCATACAAAATTTCTTCCCAGAAATGTTGGTAAGCTTGTGCTGGTCGCAGTCATGTAGTTATGGAATCAGTCAGACTTACACATTTTCTGATAAATGCCTGGAAGTGACTATAAGATCAGCTTCAGCTGCCATTGAGCCCCATGTTAATTTTGTCAAATTTTTTTGGAAGATAGAGAGAGGTAGTAGTTTTTGAAACTGCTGCTGAGACCACATTGTTGACACTACATACACCAATCTCGCACCATCTCTTCATCTGAGGGTCCTTACTCCTCTCCTAAAGAATCTAAGCGATAGGACTCACGGTTTTTGTCACAGAGGGAGTTGTTCGATGCTGTTTCTCTCATTGAGTCTGTCTAACTGGAGATCATTCAACACATCAAAGCAGTTAAGTTCAAAGGTTTCCCTGGTAACCGTTGATTGCTGGTTACAGGTGAATTACATTAACTAAGCAGGAAAGGCCGACGCACACACATACACACACATACACACAAACACACGCACGCACACACGTACAATCGCACGCACGCACGCACACACACGCACGCACACATGCGCACGCACGCACACACACGCACACACACACACACGCACACAGGCAGGCACACATGCAGGCACACACACACACACACACACACACACACACACACACACACACACACACACAACCTCTATTTACTGTGTCACAGCCATTTCACTGAGCCAGCTTCAGCAGGGCCATAATTAGTGATAGTAATTACACCTGTGATTACTCTGCATTCACATGTCAAAATGGCTGCTGTGAAAAAGGCATATTACACCAGTTTTACCGTCTCTTCATTGGTTTTGACTTTAAACTGTAAATGGACACGCCCCTTCCTTCCTGCCTGATCTCCTTAAACCTTCTGCTCCAATCAGGACTCTCTGCTCTCAGAATACAGGACTCCTGTCTGTCCTCAGAGTTAAAAGAAGCCAACAGGCCAATGGGCCTTTTCCTATCATAACACCTTCTTATGGAATGATTTCCCTTTACATGACACAGTCTGTTTCTGTCTGACTCCCCCCCACACACACAACCCTTCAAAATAAAAGCCCCATAGAGTGACTGTATCTTAACAGGATGCTCACAATGAGGCCTGCCATAACTCTTTCTTATGGAATATTGTCCCTGTGGACATCAGAGAGATTAATTATGTCTCCCCCCAACACATCCCTTCAAAATAAAAGCCCCATAGAGTGACTGTATCTTAACAGGATGCTCACAATGAGGCCTGCCATAACTCTTTCTTATGGAATATTGTCCCTTTGGACATCAGAGAGTGTAATTATGTCTCCCCCCAACATATCCCTTCAAAATAAAAGCCCCATAGAGTGACTGTTTCTTAACAGGAAGCTCCCAGTGAGACTTTTTTTTCAAAATAAAAGCCCCCAAGTCTCATTGTATGTTAACAGGAAATTAGTGATTCACTTAGTTTTTCAAAATAAAACCCCCAAAAGGTAACAACAGGGAACTCAGAATTAACTATTTATTATTAACCTTTATTTAAACTCGAAAATTCATTGAGGTTGCCCTCATTTACAGTGACATCGAGTGACAAACAATTTGTAATGCTTCAGCTGCTTTTCATGCATTTACAACTTTTATCTACTGATTCATATTCTTCTGTTTCTATATCCTTCTTCATAAAGATTAAAACCATCAATGCAGTATTGGTTCAGCTATTCAAAAACCTTAAAATCTTCCACATCTTTTATACACTATTGGTATTATTCAACTTTTCAATGATATTCATACAAATTAATTAAATTAGATTAAATTAAACCCATTCCCACTTTTCCAACTATTTTCCTACTTCTTCCCCTTATTCATACAGATTAATATCAGCAATGCAGTTTAGCGTCAGCTATTCAAAAACCTTAAAATATTCCACATCTTTTATACACTATTGGTATTATTCAACTTTTCAATGATATTCATACAAATTAAACTCATTCCCATTTTCCAACTATTTTCCTACTTCTTCCCCTTCTTCATACAGATTAAAATCAGCAATGCAGTTTAGCGTCAGCTATTCAAAAACCTTAAAATATTCCACATCTTTCATACACTATTGGTATTATTCAACTTTTCAGTGATATTCATAAGAATTAAACCCTTTCCTATTTGCCATCTATTCCTACTACTTCACCTTCTTCTCACAACATTCAAGCCGGCATTTCAGCGTAGCGTCAGCTCTTCAGCAACCGGCATTCACACCGCGATTTCTTCAGAAATTGCTTTTCTAGTTATTATTTTTCTTCCGTACACTTTTTTCACAGCACTACTGCTTCCACATTTTTCAACATAGAAACTCCCTTCAAACATTAAAACGTGCAGCTCAATTACGACACGTACGGTATTACTAATCTCATTCATAACTTTCATATTTTAAGATTTATTAACCATAATTCATCAAAAATTTTGCATTGAAATGAATGGAAGACATGTTCAGAATTAAAAAACTTTCAAGCGTTTTCAACTCTTCACTGCTCATTCATACTTTCACCTAGAAACTCCATTCAAACTCTAAAATCTTTCACATCTTCCTTAGATTCTGGCTATTATTCAACTTTTAAATCACATTTGTACTTTTTGAAATATTTAACCTTGTTTAGAGCTTGGTAAAAGTGCTCTTCTCAGACTTTTACATTAGTGTGTATTGCGTTCGTTAGAGTGAGGTCATTAGCGATAGAGTGAGGAGAGGCTTTAAAATCTTACTGACAAAATATTTCTAACTCGCTGCCATTTCCACAATTTTCACTCTTCATACAAAATTTCTTCCCAGAAATGTTGGTAAGCTTGTGCTGGTCGCAGTCATGTAGTTATGGAATCAGTCGGACTTACACATTTTCTGATAAATGCTTGGAAGTGACTGTAAGATCACCTTCAGCCTCCTTTGAGCTCCATGTTAATTTTCTCAAATTTTTTTGGAAGATTGCAAGAGGTACTAGTTTTTGAAACTGCTGCTGAGACCACATTGTTGACACTACATACACCAATCTCGCACCATCTCTTCATCTGAGGGTCCTTACTCCTCTCCTAAAGAATCTAAGCGATAGGACTCACGGTTTTTGTCACAGAGGGAGTTGTTCGATGCTGTTTCTCTCATTGAGTCTGTCTAACTGGAGATCATTCAACACATCAAAGCAGTTAAGTTCAAAGGTTTCCCTGGTAACCGTTGATTGCTGGTTACAGGTGAATTAGATTAACTAAGCAGGAAAGGCCGACGCACACACATACACACACACACACACAAACACACGCACGCACACACGTACAATCGCACGCACGCACGCACGCACGCACACACACGCACGCACACACGCACACATACACACACACACACACACACACACGCACACACAACCTCTATTTACTGTGTCACAGCCATTTCTCTGAGCCAGCTTCAGCCGGGCTTCAATATATCAGGGCCATAATTTGTGATATTAATTACACCTGTGATTACTTTGTATTGACATGTCAAAATGGCTGCTGTGAAAAAGGCATATTACTCCAGTTTTAGCTTCTCTCCTTGGTTTTGACTTTAAATTGTAAATGGACACGCACCTTCCTTCCTGCCTGATCTCTTTAAACCTTCTGCTCCAATCAGGACTCTCTGCTCTCAGAATACAGGACTCCTGTCTGTCCTCAGAGTTAAAAGAAGCCAACAGGCCAATGGGCCTTTTCCTATCATAACACCTTCTTATGGAATGATTTCCCTTTACATGACACAGTCTGTTTCTGTCTGACTCCCCCCCACACACACAACCCTTCAAAATAAAAGCCCCATAGAGTGACTGTATCTTAACAGGATGCTCACAATGAGGCCTGCCATAACTCTTTCTTATGGAATATTGTCCCTGTGGACATCAGAGAGTGTAATTATGTCTCCCCCCAACATATCCCTTCAAAATAAAAGCCCCATAGAGTGACTGTTTCTTAACAGGAAGCTCCCAGTGAGACTTTTTTATCAAAATAAAAGCCCCCAAGTCTCATTGTATGTTAACAGGAAATTAGGGATTCACTTAGTTTTTCAAAATAAAACCCCCAAAAGGTAACAACAGGGAACTCAGAATTAACTATTTATTATTAACCTTTATTTAAACTCGAAAATTTCCTGAGGTTGCCCTCATTTACAGTGACATCGAGTGACAAACAATTTGTAATGCTTCAGCTGCTTTTCATGCATTTACAACTTTTATCTACTGATTCATATTCTTCTGTTTCTATATCCTTCTTCATAAAGATTAAAACCATCAATGCAGTATTGGTTCAGCTATTCAAAAACCTTAATATCTTCCACATCTTTTATACACTATTGGTATTATTCAACTTTTCAATGATATTCATACAAATTAATTAAATTAGATTAAATTAAACCCATTCCCACTTTTCCAACTATTTTCCTACTTCTTCCCCTTCTTCATACAGATTAAAATCAGCAATGCAGTTTAGCGTCAGCTATTCAAAAACCTTAAAATATTCCACATCTTTTATACACTATTGGTATTATTCAACTTTTCAATGATATTCATACAAATTAAACTCATTCCCATTTTCCAACTATTTTCCTACTTCTTCCCCTTCTTCATACAGATTAAAATCAGCAATGCAGTTTAGCGTCAGCTATTCAAAAACCTTAAAATATTCTACATCTTTCATACACTATTGGTATTATTCAACTTTTCAGTTAAATTCATAACAATTAAACACTTTCCCATTTGCCGTCTATTCCTACTACTTCACCTTCTTCTCACAACATTCAAGCCGGCATTTCAGCGTAGCGTCAGCTCTTCAGCAACCAGCATTCACACCGCGATTTCTTCAGAAATTGCTTTTCTAGTTGGTGTGAATGCTGGAAGCATTCACAACCTCTGTTATTCTACCCGTTTCTTTTTATTATTTTTCTTCCGCCCTCTTTTTTTCCAACGCTACTCCTTCCACATTTTTCAACATAGAAACTCCATTCAAACATTAAAACGTGCAGCTAAATTAGGACATGTGCGCTATTACTAATCTCATTCATAACTTTCATATTTTAAGAATTATTAACCATAATTCATCAAAAATGCTCCATTCAAATGAATGGAAGAAATGTTCAGAATTATAAAATATTCAAGCTTTTTCAACTCTTCACTGCTCATTCATACTTTCACCTAGAAACTCCATTCAAGCTCTAAAATCTTTCACATCTTCCTTAGATTCTGGTTATTATTCAACTTTTAAATCACATTTGTACTTTTTGAAATATTTAACCTTGTTTGGAGCTTGGTAAAAGTGCTCTTCTCAGACTTTTACATTAGTGTGTATTGCGCTCCCTAGAGTGAGGCTATCAGCGCTAGAGTGAGGAGAGGCTTTAAAATCTTACTGAAAAAATATTTCTAACTCGCTGCCATTTCCACAATTTTCCCTCTTCATACAAAATTTCTCCCCAGAAATGTTGTTAAGCTTGTGCTGGTCGCAGTCATGTAGTTATGGAATCAGTCGGACTTAGAGATTTTCTGATAAATGCCTGGAAGTGACTGTAAGATCAGCTTTAGCTTCCTTTGAGCCCCATGTTAAATATGTCAAATTTTTTTGGAAGATTGCAAGAGGTACTAGTTTTTGAAACTGCTGCTGAGGCCACATTTTTGACACTACACACACCAATCTCGCACCATCTCTTCATCTGAGGGTCCTTACTCCTCTCCTAAAGAATCTAAGCGATAGGACTCACGGTTTTTGTCACAGAGGGAGTTGTTCGATAGCTGTTTCTCTAATAGATACCATTTAAAACTCTGTCTAACTTTAGAAGTAACATCAAAGCAGTTAAGATCAAAGGTTTCCCTGGTAACCGTTGATTGCTGGTTCACAGGTGGAGGAGATTAACTATTAGAGCAGGTTGATACAAGCACACGCACACACACACAAACTCTATTTACTGTGTCACAGCCATTTCACTGAGCCAGCTTCAGCAGGCTTCAATAGATAAGGGCCATAATTAGTGATATTAATTACACCTGTGATTACTTTGCATTGACATGTCAAAATGGCTGCTGTGAAAAAGACATATTACACCATTTTAGCTTCTCTTCATTGGTTTTGACTTTAAACTGTTAATGGACACGGACCTTCCTTCCTGCCTGATCTCTTTAAACCTTCTGCTCCAATCAGGACTCTCTGCTCTCAGAATACAGGACTCCTGTCTGTCCTCAGAGTTAAAAGAAGCCAACAGGCCAATGGACCTTTTCCTATCATAACACCTTCTTATGGAATGATTTCCCTTTACATGACACAGTCTGTTTCTGTCTGACTCCCCCCCACACACACAACCCTTCAAAATAAAAGCCCCATAGAGTGACTGTATCTTAACAGGATGCTCACAATGAGGCCTGCCATAACTCTTTCTTATGGACTATTGTCCCTGTGGACATCAGAGAGTGTAATTATGTCTCCCCCCAACACATCCCTTCAAAATAAAAGCCCCATAGAGTGACTGTATCTTAACAGGATGCTCACAATGAGGCCTGCCATAACTCTTTCTTATGGAATATTGTCCCTGTGGACATCAGAGAGTGTAATTATGTCTCCCCCCAACACATCCCTTCAAAATAAAAGCCCCATAGAGTGACTGTATCTGAACAGGATGCTCACAATGAGGCCTACCATACCTCTTTCTTATGGAATATTGTCCCTGTGGACATCAGAGAGTGTAATAATTATCCCTTCAAAATAAAAGCCCCATAGAGTGACTGTTTCTTAACAGGAAGCTCCCAGTGAGACTTGTTTTACAAAATAAAAGCCCCCAAGTCTCATTGTATGTTAACAGGACACTAGGGATTCACTTAGTTTTTCAAAATAAAAGCCCCAAAAGGTAACAATAGGGAACTCAGAATTAACTATTTATTATTAACCTTTATTTAAACTCAAAAATTCACTGAGGTTGCCTTCATTTACAGTGATATCGATTATCAGACAATTTATAATGCTTCAGCTGCTTTTCATGCATTTACAACTTTTATCTACTGATTCATATTCTTCTGTTTCTATATCCTTCTTCATACAGATTAAAACCATCAATGCAGTATTGCATCAGCTATTCAAAAACCTTAAAATATTCTACATCTTTTATACACTATTGGTATTATTCAACTTTTCAATGATATTCATACAAATTAATTAAATTAATTTAAATTAAACTCATTCCCATTTTCCAACTATTTTCCTACTTCTTCCCCTTCTTCATACAGATTAAAATCAGCAATGCAGTTTAGCGTCAGCTATTCAAAAACCTTAAAATATTCCACATCTTTCATACACTATTGGTATTATTCAACTTTTCAGTGATATTCATAAGAATTAAACCCTTTCCTATTTTCCATCAATTCCTACTACTTCACCTTCTTCTCACAACATTCAAGCCGGCATTACAGCGTAGCGTCAGCTCTTCAGCAACCGGCATTCACACCGCGATTTCTTCAGAAATTGCTTTTCTAGTTGGTGTGAATGCTGGAAGCATTCACAACCTCTGTTATTCTACCCGTTTCTTTTTATTATTTTTCTTCCGCCCTCTTTTTTTCCAATGCTACTCCTTCCACATTTTTCAACATAGAAACTCCATTCAAACATTAAAACGTGCAGCTAAATTAGGACATGTGCGCTATTACTAATCTCATTCATAACTTTCATATTTTAAGATTTATTAACCATAATTCATCAAAAATTTTGCATTGAAATGAATGGAAGACATGTTCAGAATTAAAAAACTTTCAAGCGTTTTCAACTCTTCACTGCTCATTCATACTTTCACCTAGAAACTCCATTCAAACTCTAAAATCTTTCACATCTTCCTTAGATTCTGGCTATTATTCAACTTTTAAATCACATTTGTACTTTTTGAAATATTTAACCTTGTTTGGAGCTTGGTAAAAGTGCTCTTCTCAGACTTTTACATTAGTGTGTATTGCGCTCGTTAGAGTGAGGCCATCAGCGATAGAGTGAGGAGAGGCTTTAAAATCTTACTGAAAAAATATTTCTAACTCGCTGCCATTTCCACAATTTTCACTCTTCATGCAAAATTTCTTCCCAGAAATGTTGGTAAGCTTGTGCTGGTCGCAGTCATGTAGTTATGGAATCAGTCGGACTTACACATTTTCTGATAAATGCCTGGAAGTGACTGTAAGATCAGCTTCAGCTCCCTTTGAGCCCCATGTTAAATATGTCAAATTTTTTTGGAAGATTGCAAGAGGTACTAGTTTTTGAAACTGCTGCTGAGGCCACATTTTTGAAACTACACACACCAATCTCGCACCATCTCTTCATCTGAGGGTCCTTACTCCTCTCCTAAAGAATCTAAGCGATAGGACTCACGTTTTTTGTCACAGAGGGAGTTTTTCGATAGCTGTTTCTTTAATAGATACCATTTAAAACTCTGTCTAACTTTAGAAGTAACATCAAAGCAGTTAAGATCAAAGGTTTCCCTGGTAACCGTTGATGGCTGGTTCACAGGTGGAGGAGATTAACTATTAGAGCAGGTTGACACACGCACACACAAACTCTATTTACTGTGTCACAGCCATTTCACTGAGTCAGCTTCAGCAGGCTTCAATAGATAAGGGCCATAATTAGTGATATTAATTACACCTGTGATTACTCTGCATTGACATGTCAAAATGGCTGCTGTGAAAAAGGCATATTACACCAGTTTTAGCTTCTCTTCATTGGTTTTGACTTTAAACTGTTAATGGACACGCACCTTCCTTCCTGCCTGATCTCTTTAAACCTTCTGCTCCAATCAGGACTCTCTGCTCTCAGAATACAGGACTCCTGTCTGTCCTCAGAGTTAGAAGAAGCCAACAGGCCAATGGGCCTTTTCCTATCATAACACCTTCTCATGGAATGATTTCCCTTTACATGACACAGTCTGTTTCTGTCTGACTCCCCCCCACACACACAACCCTTCAAAATAAAAGCCCCATAGAGTGACTGTATCTTAACAGGATCCTCACAATGAGGCCTGGCATACCTCTTTCTTATGGACTATTGTCCCTGTGGACATCAGAGAGTGTAATTATGTCTCCCCCCAACACATCCCTTCAAAATAAAAGCCCCATAGTGTGACTGTATCTTAACAGGGTGCTCACAATGAGGCCTGCCATAACTCTTTCTTATGGAATATTGTCCCTGTGGACATCAGAGAGTGTAATTATGTGTCCCCCCAACATATCCCTTCAAAATAAAAGGCCCATAGAGTGACTGTTTCTTAACAGGAAGCTCCCAGTGAGACTTTTTTTTCAAAATAAAAGCCCCCAAGTCTCATTGTATGTTAACAGGAAACTAGGGATTCACTTAGTTTTTCAAAATAAAAGCCCCAAAAGGTAACAACAGGGAACTCAGAATTAACTATTTATTATTAACCTTTATTTAAACTCGAAAATTCACTGAGGTTGCCCTCATTTACAGTGACATCGAGTGACAAACAATTTGTAATGCTTCAGCTGCTTTTCATGCATTTACAACTTTTATCTACTGATTCATATTCTTCTGTTTCTATATCCTTCTTCATACAGATTAAAACCATCAATGCAGTATTGGTTCAGCTATTCAAAAACCTTAAAATCTTCCACATATTTTATACACTATTGGTATTATTCAACTTTTCAATGATATTCATACTAATTAATTAAATTAAATTAAATTAAACCCATTCCCACTTTTCCAACTATTTTCCTACTTCTTCCCCTTCTTCATAGAGATTAAAATCAGCAATGCAGTTTAGCGTCAGCTATTCAAAAACCTTAAAATATTCCACATCTTTCATACACTATTGGTATTATTCAACTTTTCAGTGATATTCATACTAATTAACTCATTCCCACTTTTCCAACTATTTTCCTTCTTCTCCTTTTTCATACAGATTAAAGTCAGCAATGCAGTTTAGCGTCAGCTATTCAAAAACCTTAAATATTTCACATCTTTCATAAATTATTGGTATTATTCAACTTTTAAATACAGCAATCCAGTTTGGCTCAGCTTTCAACAAAACTTAAAATGTTCCACATCTTATTATAGTATTTATTCAACTTTTAAATTCCATTAATAATTTCTAAAAAATATTGTACTTCAACTTGAAGTTTTGTTAGTCGAGACACTTTGTCACATTAATTCAACTTTTTCATAATCTTTCATACAGTCTGGGAGAAACCTCTCTCTTTGTCATGTATTCATACGTGTGTACAAGCAGACACACAAACACACACTTAGACATGAGATGATGTGAATTCTTAAAATTGTCCCATGACTTCAGTTGTATTTCCTACTGTAGGTGAATCCACTGACATCAGTACTAACTGCAGTTAACTGCAGCCTGTGAGCTGTTTGGCGTTCTGCGTGAACGTGTCTGTTATTTTGTCAACCATATGTAAATGTTAAATGATGGACTGCATATATACAGCGCTTCTCTAGTCTATTGACCACTGAAATGTTTTTACAACACGTGCCAACATTCACCTATTCACACACACATTCATACACTCATTGTAGAGGCTGCCATGTAAGGTGACGACCTGCTCATCAGGAGCAGTTAGGTGTTCAGTGCCTTGCTCAAGGACACTTTGCACTCTCTCTAAAGGAGCCAGGGATCGAACTAGGAATCTTCCGATTACTACACTGCCATGTACTGTACAAAGCTGTTGCTGTTAGTCTAATTATTTACATTGATAATGACTGCTTTGACCACTCACTGGACTCAGTGCATGACAATGTCAACAAGGACCTTTCTGAAAAAAAAAATCAATTTCTCTTTAGACTCCATTTGCATAAACTTTTACGTAGTCAACTAAAGCAAATTATGCTAATTGTGAAGAAATATGTCTATAAAGAGTCATGTTTAGTTTAATTTACCCATTTACATTCACATATCTCCAGATGAGAAGTCAAGGGACACCTTTAAAAATCGCCATTCCAGTTTTCTCTTGCCAAAATTGAGCCTATATTTGGAGCGTTATTTAACCTCCTTCATGACAAGCTACCATGACATGGCTGGTACCAATGAATTCATCAGGTTTTCTAGTTTCATATGATACCAGTATCTTCACTAGCTTTAAGACTAAAGCCTCTTAAAGTCAGTCATCTGGATCGCTGGCGTTCCGGCGGGAAACTATTTCCCAGCGTCCTTGAACACCTCATTTTTTTCCAGCTGCGTCACTTCTGCTCTGAGTCCTGAGGTAAGTGAGAGTCTGTCTCAACAGCTAACTCTTTAACTGTAACAAATAACTCTTTAACAGTAACAAATAACTCTTTAACTGTAACAAATAACTCTTTAACAGTAAGAATAACTCTGAAACAGTAAAACACAGAGGTTGAGTGGTTTAAAGTGACACTGAAGTGGTGAGATAACTGATATAAACTTTACACATTACAGGACATAAAGCCTCTAAGCAGCATTTCTGTTCCTATATTGTTAGGTAATGTTAGCTATGATGCTAACGTCGCTAATGCTAACGTTAGCAATGATGCTAACAGTCGCTAATGCTAATGTTAGCAATGATGCTAACGGTCGATAATGCTAATTTTAGCTCATGCTAACTTTAGCTATGTTAACTTTAGCTTTGTTAACTTTAGCTATGCTAACTTTAGCTATGTTAACTTTAGCTATGCTAACTTTAGCTGTGTTAACTTTAGCTGTGTTAACTTTAGCTAATGCTAACTTTAGCTATGTTAACTTTAGCTTTGCTAACTTTAGCTGTGTTAACTTTAGCTGTGTTAACTTTAGCTAATGCTAACTTTAGCTAATGCTAACTTTAGCTATGTTAACTTTAGCTGTGTTAACTTTAGCTGTTAACTTTAGCTAATGCTAACTTTAGCTATGTTAACTTTAGCTGTGTTAACTTTAGCTGTGTTAACTTTAGCTGTGTTAACTTTAGCTAATGCTAACTTTAGCTGTGTTAACCAACAACAAAAGAGTTTAACGTTTTTCTCCCCTCTAAATAATAACTGTTGTCTTGTTCACTCTCTCACTCTGTCACCCTAACATAATGTAAAGCTGGGGATGTAAAAAGCATATCTGTCATGTTGTTAACAGCAAGCTAGCGGCCAGCTAATCCTCATAGCTCCAGTATATCCTAACTCCATAGGCCCGTTTCACAGCAGCCATGTTCACATGTCATAGCAGGGTAGACACTGGTGGAGCCTGCTACATAACATTATCTATTTACTGTGTCTCAGCCCTTCATGTGAGCCAGCATGCACAATACCAGGACCCTGGAACACCTCAATGAAACAGGGCTTTAATTAATGTTATTAGATACACCTGTGTTCACCCTGCAATGACATGTCAAAGTGACTGCTGTGAAAAAGGCCTATTGCTCCAGTTCTTGTGTCTGTTTTAGTTTTTCACTAGCTGTTTCAGCTGTTAGCCGGCATTAAGCCAGATTAGGTAAATATAACTGTATTTCTGCTATTACAAATGTGTATATGGCTAATTAATTATAGATTTTTTTTATTTATTTATAATTGTATACAAGTCATCTTGTAGGATGAACACTTAATCCGGTACTGTTATACTACATTACAATGTTTAATCTGAACTCACATTGTATTCAAGTGTGCAGAAATGAAATATTTACAGAGCTTATGTACATTATTTGACACTTGTAGGTAAAAGGTGATACTTGGTATATTTTAAATTTAGCTAAATTTTGCTAGCGGTCTAACACACATACTCACAGAGAGAGATAAGGAAAGACTAACATCTTGTTTTCTCTCATAGACAAAGAGAAGAGGTTCCACAATCTGCGCTTGATTGGTGAGTAAAGTAATATCTGGACTCAAACTGAATACATCACTTAGGTGTGGATAACTGTTTAGCTCCCTTTTCATTGAAAAATATCCCTTGATGTGATTTGTATGTAAGAGATGAGGGACATTTGCTGCTGCTGTTGTTCATATAGGCTAGCATTTCAGCATCAGCCTGTAGGCTCTGAGTCAACTTGTCCCTTGGAGGAAAGTTATTGTCATCACTGCCCACTTCCTGCTTAGAGCGTGGAGTTTCCTTGTGAGGAGTGATGAGGTCAGAGCATAGACAGCAAACATACATTTTGTACATATTGTAATTCACATAATAATCCATTCCACATGAGGTGGCTAACTGAAATATAGTAAAAACAGTCTACAGTGGTGAAGGATTTTTAAACTGGTGCCATCAATAATGTGCACTGTATGAAATGGCCAGGTGACTGTCTTGGATTATTATAGAGGATTGGATTCCACACTACCACATTTGAATTAGGTAGTGCTTCCCACAGGAATTTTATGACATTGTGGTGGTGGGACCTCGGACCTTCTAGGGGGGGTCCGGGGGGAAGCTCTCCTTAAACAATACATTTTAAAGTTAAAAGCATAAATCTGGTACAATTTTGAGGTACTTGTACTTAACATAAGTATTTCCATTTTATGTCACATTATATTTTTACCAAACTACATCCCAGGGGGAAATATTGTACTTTTCCCTCAATACATTTATTTGACAGTATTAATCACTAGCTACTTTGCTGATTCAGATTCTTAATACAGATAAATCATCAATAAACTGTGGTGTCTTATTAAAGGCAGGGTTGGTAAAGATTTTAGAAACAGTTGAACACTGAAATATGATTCTGAAAACATTTGAGGTGAGAAATAGACATTACAGTAACAGAATCTTAATTCATATTTGATCAGCACTGCCTAGTTTAGACCGTTTGATCAGAGTTTTGTGTGTTTCGCAAGCAGTGATTGACAGCTGCCTTAGAGACTGCTCGGCACAGATTGGTTGTTTTCCTTCTGCGCGTGGAATATTGCAAAAGCCATTAGGAGCACATGAGGACACAGAGGAGCATGATTTCTTCACGCATTATCTGTCTCATGCACTACTGTCAGAATATAGTGACCGTTTATATAAATATAAACCGTTTTATAAAACTTACTTCATTGTATTTGCTCAAAGTTAGACTGCAGCTTTAAGTAGTAACGATACTCAGCTCTAATTAAAACTATAAAAAGTGCATTAGGCCCTTCGGAAATTTTACTTTTAAATATATTTAATTGTCAACACATTCTAACTGCACAATGCACGATAAATATTGATCTGACAAATTATTAATGATTATTTTTCTTCTTTCTGGTTCTCACTCTGCAGAAGAAGAAGACTGACTGGTCCTGCAATTGATCCTGCTTCTCCGATCACAACCCCCCCAACCCCTCTTTCTTCTGTCCTTCACCATCTTTTGTCTCTGGCTTCTTTCTCTCTCTCTCGTCCATTCATGTCGCCCATGCTGGCGTTAAAAATTCAAAAACAAGTCCCATGCTGGCGTTAAACATTCAAATATCTTGCCCATGCTGGCGTTTTCTTGCAGTGACTGTATACAGATCTCCTAACTTATCTGTCCCCTCATTTTTAACGGAATTCTCAGACCTACTATCTATCATTCATACGACCTATGACACCTGCATTTTAATTGGTGATTTTAACATACATGTTGATAATCTGGCAGATACCAGAGCCAAAGAGTTTTTAGAATTGTTGGAATGTATGGCTTTTGAACAGCATGTTAAGATACCTACTCACAAACATGGACACACCTTGGACTTAATTATATCGTATGGTCTTAACATCAATATATCTTCTGTCATTGATCTGGCTCTGTCTGACCACCATTGTGTGTTTTTTTAACAGCTCTGATCATTCTCTGCCAAATATCACAGAACGTCTTGTTAAAAAACGCAGCATTACCCCTGAAGTAGCCACAACTCTCACATCACATATTGCAAGTTACAAAAATGATGTCTTACCATCATCCTGTGAAGACTTAGTTCATGCTTTTAACCATAAAATGAAAACAGTGCTTGATGCAGTCGCCCCAGTTAAAAACCAGGAAAATAACAACTAAAAAGGTTGTCCCGTGGAAAAATAGTAAAACCATGGAACTAAAAAGAGACTGCAGATTGCTGAACGCAGATGGAGAAAAACTAAATTAATAACACATCACAATATACTCACCGATAAACTTAAAAACTACAACAAGGCAATTCGAACATCACGACAAGCATATTTCTCAAACCTAATAAACACCAACATTCACAATCCCAGACTGCTTTTCAGTACAATTAGACTCTCTAGTAAACCCCAAATCCAACTGTAGTATCGAGCTTCCAGGTTCTAAATGTGAAGAGTTTGCTGGCTACTTCAGGGATAAAATAATTAACATCAAATCTGGTATCTGCCAGCAAACAAGCACACTGCACTTCTACCTATATCCTGTTTCCCAGAGTGATGTCAAGTTGGAACGTTTTGACCTGGTTGATGCTGAAAAACTCAGTAGAATAGTAACAGAACTGAAGCCCTCCACTTGTTCCTTGACCCAATCCCTACCTCCCTTTTTAAAACTATTTTTAATTTTGTATCTGAAGACATCCTTGCCATTGTAAATCACTCCCTACAGCTTGGTGTCTTTCCCACTGATCTTAAAACTGCCCTAGTTAAACCTCTTTTAAAAAAAGGGAATCTGGATATTTTAACACCCAGCAGTTTTAGACCGATTTTCAAATCTCCCATTTTTAAGCAAAATTTTAGAGAAACTAGTTTTTAATCAGCTAACTACTTTTTTAAATTCAAACACTAAATTAGAAATGTTTCAATCAGGTTTTAGAGACATCACAGCACAGAGACAGCCCTGCTAAAAGTAGTAAACGATATTAGAACAAATCTTGACAGCAAAAAGCCTTCAGTTCTGGTGCTACTTGACCTGAGTGCTGCCTTTGATACTGTTGACCACCAGATTCTTTTAGATAGACTAAGTGAGCATGTTGGACTGTCTGGGATTGTTTTTCAATGGTTTACCTCATATCTTTGCAGAAGAATTTTTTTGTATGTATGGATGGCCAATCCTCCAAACACTATGAGGTTACCTGTGGTGTACCACAAGGATCAGTTTTAGGACTTTACTTTTTAATTTATACATGTTACCCCCTGGGCAGTGTCATCAGGAGGCACGGCATCTCCTTCCACAGCTATGCTGATGACACTCAGCTCTATGTGGCTGTGTCTCCTGATGACACCGGGCCCATTGACTCACTTTTCAACTGCATCTCAGATATAAAGGCCTGGATGTCACAAAACTTTCTACAGCTCAACCAGGATAAAACAGAGGTAATGGTAATTGGTTCAAAGACTCAGAGAGAGAAACTGGTCTCCCCAACTAAATACACAAGGACTCAAGCCAAGTCAAGAAGCGAGGAATTTAGGAGTGATTTTCTGATGCTGATTTTAATTTCAAGGCTCATGTCCGCAGTATCACAAAAACAGCATTTTTCCATCTGAAGAATATCTCCAAAGTGAGGCCATTCCTCTCTCTGAGCAACACAGAGAGACTGATGCACGCTTTTATAACCAGCAGGCTGGACTACTGTAACGCTCTCCTTTCTGGTCAACCAATAATATAATAAATCGGCTACAATTAATTCAAAATTCTGCAGCACGGGTGCTGACAAAAACCAAAAGGAGAGCACACATTACTCCTATTTTTAAAGTCCTTACACTGGTTACCTGTTAGTTTTCGTATTGATTTAAAGTTCTTTTATTAGTTTATAAGGCACTACATGGCCTTGCAACCAGACTACCTTTTAGAAATGCTTTTGGTTTTATGAACAGGAAGGCCCCTCAGATCCTCCGGCTCTTCCCTTTTAGTTGTTCCGCAAAGCAGAACAAAAACTTTTGGTGATGCTGCTTTCAGCCATTACGCTCCCAGCTGCTGGAACAACTTCCAGAGGAACTGAGAGGAGCTGAAAACATTGATATTTTTAAACGTAAACTAAAAACCCATCTATTTAGTCTGGCTTTTATGTAGTGTTTTATCATTTTAAAATGTTATGGTTTTATTGTTTGTACTTATTTTATTTATCATCATCTATATGGTGGTTTGTTTTACTCCTTTGTTTTTACTATTTGGGAATTTTATTGTTTAAATACCATCTGCTTACTTTGTGTAGTTTCACGGTTTTTATTTAGTTATTTATTTTTTATTGTTATTTCCTTGTTTTTTATTTTTGAGGAACTTTTGTGTTGTCTGTTTTGGTGTGCTTGGGCTCTAGGTCCATTTTTAAAATTCGGCATTTTTTCAATTGTCTGTACAGCACTTTGAATTGCATTTTGCTTGTTTGAAAGGGGCTATAAAATAAAGTTTGATTGATTGATTAAACATTCATACAATAATACCAGGGTTTGTTGGATGATCCCAAGCCCTGTCCTGCTCTGATCTTTGTCTCTTCTGAATTTTCTCTCTGTGGCTTGCTGGAGGTGCCCCAAACCTTACCATATACTGTATACTGTACCAGACTTGAAAAACCCTTTTATATTTTACCTTGAGGAATTTTGACTTCCATACAACCTACACCAACTTTGACCCCTGACATTTGAACCTTTGAAACTCATATCCAAGAGGCGTTACCAGTGACAATGCCAAGGAAAAGGGGAAAAGATCTAAAGCTGCCCAAATTCGCTGGCAGAAGTTTAATGAGTCTAAACATTCAACACCAGCTGAACAGACAGTGAGTTCTTATCCTCACAGCAACAGAGAGGTAAATGTTCCTGAGTCTTCTCAGTCTCATCCTAATGTGACACGTGTGTTGGCATCCCGCAGTCAGCGTCATCATAAATATGCTGATTCCAGAAACAGTCAGTGCTCCTGTAACTGTGCAACATTTCTAGCTTTCCAGCACGAGTTACAACACCTCCAAAGCGCAGACCTTGATCTTGTTTTAGATGGAGGACATGCAATGTATGCACTAATTCAGAATCAACTGCTTGCTGATGGACGACAAGTTGCAGCACATTTGAATACAGAAGAACTTCCTGAGATTGTTTTTGGCTACAGACAGCATCACATAATGACAAAGTGTGAATCAATGTTTGGCGTGTTTACAGCTGTTGGTGAAGGTGACTACGTGAATCTCGCAGACAGACTTCAGTGCTTGTCATCAGGTGAACAAACGCTTTGTTGATAATGGCTTCCGTGTACATCGCTGTTTTCCGAGACCAGCAAGGAAGGTATGGCTTTTTTGACCCACACTCTAGACGACACGATGGCCTACCACATGGCCCATTTGGTACAGGTACAGCTGTCATGTTTATTTTCACACATTTGAGTGATCTGATCACAAAGATTGTCACATCTTTCAGGATGCTAGGTGCTAGCCCAGAGGCTCCATATGAGCTAACGCCTGTGCTTTTTCACACTGTCAATGCACTTCCTGTTGATAAAAACGTTGAGACGAAATGGAGATGTCTTTGCCATCATGCTCAGTTACAGAGTCCACACCCTGTGCTGTTATTACATCAGAGGCAAATGAATCCATGCATGTTAGTAGCCGTAAAGCCGCAGTGGAATGTACTACATCAGAGACACCAAAACATGACGATCAACATATGCCAAATCTGTCTAAATATTCCAAACAACAAAAGGCAAAGTTCAAAGGAAGACTTAAGGCTTTGGAAAAGACAAAAGCTACACATGGCAAAAATATTGAAGCAATCAGAAGACGGGAAAAAAAAAAAATACAAAGAAATATGAAAGAGAGGGAAAGGTATGCTGAAGAAAATGTGTTAGCAAACAGAAAAAATCCCACGAAAACCAACGTTACAGGCAAAATGTTGAATGCAGAAAAAGAAAGATGTCCTTACTAACCACTCGCTATCAACAAGACTCTAACTTCCGACAGAGACGAAGTTTTACATAACAAATCGTTACAGTCCCAAAACATTGCCTTTAAGAAGCGGCAGAGGTCACACATAACCTCCAGCTATCGCTTGAATGCTCATTTCAGACAAACTCAAAAGTCTTACATCACCAATCGTTATGCAAATGACCCTGAATTCAGAGCTAAACAAAAACAAACAATGAGACAGCTCATGAAAAATAAATACCATGCATTTAAAAATGAGTAATAACATGCGGTGTGCATTGAACATAAGACAAAAGTACAGATGGATAAACAGACAGCATAAACCCCAGAGATGAAAGTCTGATAAGAGAAGCTATCAAAGTTTTTCGATTACAAATAAAAAAGGGGCCGACATATGTGCACAGTTTGCCACAGAGCATTTTT
>CAKAOJ020001998.1:0-22013 GCA_916701645.2 Sebastolobus alascanus
GATTAACCTTCACCAACTTATCAGGAACTTTCTGCTGAGTGATATGACACCTCTCACAAGAGTCTACGACAAACGCTTCATTAGTTAGTCAAGGGGGCGGGGCTTATGTGTAGAGGGCGGGGTTAACCGTCACCAACTTATCAGGCACTCTCTGCTGAGTGATATGACACCTCCCACAAGACTCTACGACAATCGGTTCATGACTTATGAAAGTGGGCGGGGCTAACGTATTGGGGCGGGGCCATGAGTCACTATGGACATGTATATGTCTTCAGGACTGGACCCTCATCATGTCTGAGAAATTTGGGGCAGATCGGATTATGTACAGTGTAGTTCCAACAACTTCCTGTTTCATGGCGAATGGCTCAAAATGGCCGCCACGCCACGGTCAGGTCGTTCAGTGAAAACTCACCATTTTGATAACTTTTCATCCTTAAGGTCTTAAGATGGTCCTGACCAAATTACAAGTCGATCCGATGAAGTCTGTCGGAGGAGTTCGTTAAAGTACACGGCCTATAAAACGCCAAAAATGGGCAAAAATGGGCCAAATTCGCACATCAAATTCAAAATGGCTGACTTCCTGTTGACTTTTTGGCATACCTTCAAGAGGCGTTTTTGTTCATCTCCACATGTTACATCTCTCCGCCAAATTTCATACATGTAGGTGAAACCGGAGGGAGGGGCTCAATTTTTCCAATTTTCTAGGGGGCGCTAGCGAGCCATTTTGCAACACCCGAGTCCGAGACCCTTAAAATATCAAATTTTTCACCGAGTCTGACAAGTGTGCCAAGTTTAACAACTTTTCCAGCATGGCAAGGGCCTCAAAAAGGCGATTCATTTGAGAGAAGAAAAAGAAAAAGAATAATAATAATTAAAGCTGCAAGCAGCGATGAACGGGCCCGAGCACCTCTCCGCGCGTCGGGGGTACTGGCGGGACGCCGACTGACGCGGCCGGGCACAATGAAACCGGAAATCTGACGAGCGCAACGACTTCAGCCACAAGACTCTACGACAAACGGTGTTATGAAAAGGGGCGGGGCTAATGTGTAGGGGGCGGGGTTAACCTTCACCAACTTATCAGGCACTCTCTGCTGAGTGATATGACACCTCTCACAAGAGCCTACGACAAACGCTTTATTAGTTAGTCAAGGGGGCGGGGCTTATGTGTAGGGGGCGGGGTTAACCTTCACCAACTAATCAGGCACTCTCTGCTGAGTGATATGACACCTCTCACAAGAGCCTACGACAAACGCTTCATTAGTTAGTCAAGGGGGCGGGGCTTGTGTGTAGGGGGCGGGGTTAACCTTCACCAACTAATCAGGCACTCTCTGCTGAGTGATATCACACCTCTCACAAGAGCCTACGACAAACGCTTCATTAGTTAGTCAAGGGGGCGGGGCTTATGTGTAGGGGGCGGGGTTAACCTTCACCAACTTATCAGGCACTCGCTGCTGAGTGATATGACACCTCCCACAAGACTCTACGACAATCGGTTCATGACTTATGAAAGTGGGCGGGGCTAACGTATTGGGGCGGGGCCATGAGTCAATATGGACATGTATATGTCTTCAGGACTGGACCCTCATCATGTCTGAGAAATTTGGGGCAGATCGGATTATGTACAGTGTAGTAACAACAACTTCCTGTTTCATGGCGAATGGCCCAAAATGGCCGCCACGCCACGGTCAGGTCGTTCAGTGAAAACTCACCATTTTGATAACTTTTCATCCTTAAGGTCTTAAGATGGTCCTGACCAAATTACAAGTCGATCCGATGAAGTCTGTCGGAGGAGTTCGTTAAAGTACACGGCCTATAAAACGCCAAAAACGGGCAAAAATGGGCGAAAATCGTATATTATATTCAAAATGGCTGACTTCCTGTTGAATTTTGGGCATACCTACCAGAGGCTTTTTTGTGCGTCTCCACATGATACATCTGTCTGCCAAATTTCATACTTGTAGGTAAAACCGGAGAACCGATATCAAGTTTTCCAATTTTCTAGGGGGCGCTAGAGAGCCATTTTGCAAAATCCGAATCTGAGACCCTTAAAATATCAAATTTTTCACCGCTTCTGATAAGTGTGCCAAGTTTCACAACTTTTCCAGCATGGCAAGGTCCTCAAAAAGGCAATTCATTTGAGAGAAAAAGAAAAAGAAAAAGAATAATAATAATTAAAGCTGCAAGCAGCGATGAACGGGCCCGAGCACCTCGCCGCGCGTCGGGGGTACTGGCGGGACGCCGACCGACGCGGCCGGGCACAATGAAACCGGAAATCTGACGAGCGCAACGACTTCAGCCACAAGACTCTACGACAAACGGTGTTATGAAAGGGGGCGGGGCTAATGTGTATGGGGCGGGGTTAACCTTCACCAACTTATCAGACACTCTCTGCTGAGTGATATGACACCTCTCACAAGAGCCTACGACAAACGCTTCATTAGTTAGTCAAGGGGGCGGAGCTTATGTGTAGGGGGCGGGATTAACCTTCACCAACTTATCAGTAACTTTCTGCTGAGTAATATGACACCTCTCACAAGAGCCTACGACAAACGCTTCATTAGTTAGTCAAGGGGGCGGGGCTTATGTGTAGGGGGCGGGGTTAACCTTCACCAACTAATCAGGCACTCTCTGCTGAGTGATATGACACCTCTCACAAGAGCCTACGACAAACGCTTCATTAGTTAGTCAAGGGGGCGGGGCTTGTGTGTAGGGGGCGGGGTTAACCTTCACCAACTAATCAGGCACTCTCTGCTGAGTGATATGACACCTCTCACAAGAGCCTACGACAACCGCTTCATTAGTTAGTCAAGGGGGCGGGGCTTGTGTGTAGGGGGCGGGGTTAACCTTCACCAACTAATCAGGCACTCTCTGCTGAGTGATATGACACCTCTCACAAGAGCCTACGACAAACGCTTCATTAGTTAGTCAAGGGGGCGGAGCTTATGTGTAGGGGGCGGGATTAACCTTCACCAACTTATCAGGAACTTTCTGCTGAGTGATATGACACCTCTCACAAGAGTCTACGACAAACGCTTCATTAGTTAGTCAAGGGGGCGGGGCTTATGTGTAGGGGGCGGGGTTAACCTTCACCAACTTATCAGGCACTCTCTGCTGAGTGATATGACACCTCCCACAAGACTCTACGACAATCGGTTCATGACTTATGAAAGTGGGCGGGGCTAACGTATTGGGGCGGGGCCATGAGTCAATATGGACATGTATATGTCTTCAGGACTGGACCCTCATCATGTCTGAGAAATTTGGGGCAGATCGGATTATGTACAGTGTAGTAACAACAACTTCCTGTTTCATGGCGAATGGCCCAAAATGGCCGCCACGCCACGGTCAGGTCGTTCAGTGAAAACTCACCATTTTGATAACTTTTCATCCGTAAGGTCTTAAGATGGTCCTGACCAAATTACAAGTCGATCCGATGAAGTCTGTCGGAGGAGTTCGTTAAAGTACACGGCCTATAAAACGCCAAAAACGGGCAAAAATGGGCGAAAATCGTATATTATATTCAAAATGGCTGACTTCCTGTTGAATTTTGGGCATACCTACCAGAGGCTTTTTTGTGCGTCTCCACATGATACATCTGTCTGCCAAATTTCATACTTGTAGGTAAAACCGGAGAACCGATATCAAGTTTTCCAATTTTCTAGGGGGCGCTAGAGAGCCATTTTGCAAAATCCGAATCTGAGACCCTTAAAATATCAAATTTTTCACCGCTTCTGATAAGTGTGCCAAGTTTCACAACTTTTCCAGCATGGCAAAGGCCTCAAAAACGCGATTCATTTGCCTGAAAAATTATAATAATAATAATAATAATAATAATTCCTTCAGTTTCAATAGGGTCCTCGGACCCGACTTCGTCGGTGCTCGGGCCCTAATTAAAGCTGCAAGCAGCGATGAACGGGCCCGAGCACCTCTGCGCGCGTCGGGGGTACTGGCGGGACGCCAACTGACGCGGCCGGGCACAATGAAACCGGAAATCTGACGAGCGCAACGACTTCAGCCACAAGACTCTACGACAAACGGTGTTATGAAAAGGGGCGGGGCTAATGTGTATGGGGCGGGGTTAACCTTCACCAACTTATCAGGCACTCTCTGCTGAGTGATATGACACCTCTCACAAGAGCCTACGACAAACGCTTCATTAGTTAGTCAAGGGGGCGGATCTTATGTGTAGGGGGCGGGATTAATCTTCACCAACTTATCAGGAACTTTCTGCTGAGTAATATGACACCTCTCACAAGAGCCTACGACAAACGCTTCATTAGTTAGTCAAGGGGGCGGGGCTTGTGTGTAGGGGGCGGGGTTAACCTTCACCAACTAATCAGGCACTCTCTGCTGAGTGATATGACACCTCTCACAAGAGCCTACGACAAACGCTTCATTAGTTAGTCAAGGGGGCGGGGCTTATGTGTAGGGGGCGGGGTTAACCTTCACCAACTAATCAGGCACTCTCTGCTGAGTGATATGACACCTCTCACAAGAGCCTACGACAAACGCTTCATTAGTTAGTCAAGGGGGCGGAGCTTATGTGTAGGGGGCGGGATTAACCTTCACCAACTTATCAGGAACTTTCTGCTGAGTGATATGACACCTCCAACAAGAGTCTACGACAAACGCTTCATTAGTTAGTCAAGGGGGCGGGGCTTATGTGTAGGGGGCGGGGTTAACCTTCACCAACTTATCAGGCACTCTCTGCTGAGTGATATGACACCTCCCACAAGACTCTACGACAATCGGTTCATGACTTATGAAAGTGGGCGGGGCTAACGTATTGGGGCGGGGCCATGAGTCAATATGGACATGTATATGTCTTCAGGACTGGACCCTCATCATGTCTGAGAAATTTGGGGCAGATCGGATTATGTACAGTGTAGTTACAACAACTTCCTGTTTCATGGCGAATGGCCCAAAATGGCCGCCACGCCACGGTCAGGTCGTTCAGTGAAAACTCACCATTTTGATAACTTTTCATCCTTAAGGTCTTAAGATGGTCCTGACCAAATATCAAGTTGATCGGATTAAATTTGTAGGAGGAGTTCGTTAAAGTACGCGACCTATAAAACGCAAAAAATGGGCGAAAATCGCATATTATATTCAAAATGGCTGACTTCCTGTTGAATTTTGGGCATACCTCCAAGAGGCTTTTTTGTGTGTCTCCACATGATACATCTGTCTGCCAAATTTCATACTTGTAGGTAAAACTGGAGAACGGATATCAAGTTTTCCAATTTTCTAGGGGGCGCTAGAGAGCCATTTTTCAAAACCCGAATCTGAGACCCTTAAAATATCAAAATTTTCACCGCTTCTGATAAGTACGCCAAGTTTAACAACTTTTTGAGCATGGCAAAGGCCTCAAAAACGCGATTCATTTTAAGAAAAAGAATAATAATAATAAACGCTACAGTTTCAATAGGGCCTTCGCTGGCCCGACGTTGTCGGTGCTCGGGCCCTAATAATTAAAGCTGCAAGCAGCGATGAACGGGCCCGAGCACCTCTCCGCGCGTCGGGGGTACTGGCGGGACGCCGACTGACGCGGCCGGGCACAATGAAACCGGAAATCTGACGAGCGCAACGACTTCAGCCACAAGACTCTATGACAAACGGTGTTATGAACGGGGGGGGGGCTAATGTGTAGTGGGCGGGGTTAACCTTCACCAACTTATCAGGCACTCTCTGCTGAGTGATATGACACCTCTCACAAGAGCCTATGACAAACGCTTCATTAGTTAGTCAAGGGGGCGGAGCTTATGTGTAGGGGGCGGGATTAACCTTCAACAACCTATCAGGAACTTTCTGCTGAGTGATATGACACCTCTCACAAGAGCCTACGACAAACGCTTCATTAGTTAGTCAAGGGGGCGGGGCTAATGTGTAGGGGGCGGGGTTAACCTTCACCAACTAATCAGGCACTCTCTGCTGAGTGATATGACACCTCTCACAAGAGCCTACGACAAACGCTTCATTAGTTAGTCAAGGGGGCGGGGCTTATGTGTAGGGGGCGGGGTTAACCTTCACCAACTTATCAGGCACTCTCTGCTGAGTGATATGACACCTCCCACAAGACTCTACGACAATCGGTTCATGACTTATGAAAGGGGGCGGGGCTAACGTATTGGGGCGGGGCCATGAGTCAATATGGACATGTATATTTCTTCAGGACTGGACCCTCATCATGCCTGAGAAATTTGGGGCAGATCGGATTATGTACAGTGTAGTTACAACAACTTCCTGTTTCATGGCGAGTAGCCCAAAATGGCCGCCACGCCACGGTCAGGTCGTTCAGTGAAAACTCACCATTTTGATAACTTTTCATCCTTAAGGTCTTAAGATGGTCCTGACCAAATATCAAGTCGATCGGATTAAATTTGTAGGAGGAGTTCGTTAAAGTACGCGACCTATAAAACGCTAAAAATGGGCGAAAATCGCATATTATATTCAAAATGGCTGACTTCCTGTTGAATTTTGGGCATACCTACCAGAGGCTTTTTTGTGCGTCTCCACATGATACATCTGTCTGCCAAATTTCATACTTGTAGGTAAAACCGGAGAACCGATATCAAGTTTTCCAATTTTCTAGGGGGCGCTAGAGAGCCATTTTGCAAAATCCGAATCTGAGACCCTTAAAATATCAAATTTTTCACCGCTTCTGACAAGTGTGCCAAGTTTAACAACTTTTCCAGCATGGCAAGGGCCTCAAAAAGGCGATTCATTTGAGAGAAGAAAAAGAAAAAGAAAAAGAATAATAAGAATTCCTTCAGTTTCAATAGGGCCTTCGCTGGCCCGACGTTGTCGGTGCTCGGGCCCTAATAATAATAATAATTCCTTCAGTTTCAATAGGGCCTTCGCTGGCCCGACGTTGTCGGTGCTCGGGCCCTAATAATAATAATTAAAGCTGCAAGCAGCGATGAACGGGCCCGAGCACCTCTCCTCGCGTCGGGGGTACTGGCGGGACGCCGACTGACGCGGCCGGGCATAATGAAACCGGAACTCTGACGAGCGCAACGACGTCTGCCACAAGACTCTACGAAAAACGGAGTTATGAAGGGGGCGTGGCTAATGTGTAGGGGGCGGGGATCAGCTTCACCAACTTAACAGGCACTCTCTGCTGAGTGATATGACACCTCTCACAAGAGCCTACGACAAACGGTTCATTAGTTAGTCAAGGGGGCGGGGCTTGTGTGTTGGGGGCGGGGTTAACCTTCACCAAGTTATCAGGCTCTCTCTGTTGAGTGATATGATACCTCTCACAAGAGTCTACGACAAACGCTTCATTAGTTAGTCAAGGGGGCGGGGCTTATGTGTAGGGGGCGGGGTTAGCCTTCACCAAGTTATCAGGCTCTCTCTGTTGAGTGATATGATACCTCTCACAAGAGTCTACGACAAACGCTTCATTAGTTAGTCAAGGGGGCGGGGCTTATGTGTAGGGGGCGGGATTAACCTTCACCAACTTATCAGGCACTTTCTGCTGAGTGATATGACACCTCTCACAAGAGTCTACGACAAACGCTTCATTAGTTAGTCAAGGGGGCGGGGCTTCTGTGTTGGGGGCGGGGTTAACCTTCACCAAGTTATCAGGCTCTCTCTGTCGAGTGATATGATACCTCTCACAAGAGTCTACGACAAACGCTTCATTAGTTAGTCAAGGGGGCGGGGCTTATGTGTAGGGGGCGGGGTTAGCCTTCACCAAGTTATCAGGCTCTCTCTGTTGAGTGATATGATACCTCTCACAAGAGTCTACGACAAACGCTTCATTAGTTAGTCAAGGGGGCGGGGCTTATGTGTAGGGGGCGGGATTAACCTTCACCAACTTATCAGGCACTTTCTGCTGAGTGATATGACACCTCTCACAAGAGTCTACGACAAACGCTTCATTAGTTAGTCAAGGGGGCGGGGCTTATGTGTTGGGGGCGGGGTTAACCTTCACCAACTTATCAGGCACTCTCTGCTGAGTGATATGACACCTCCCACAAGACTCTACGACAATCGGTTCATTACTTATGAAAGGGGGCGGGGCTAATGTATTGGGGCGGGGCCTTGAGTCAATATGGACATGTATATGTCTTCAGGACTGGACCCTCATCATGCCTGAGAAATTTGGGGCAGATCGGATTATGTACAGTGTAGTTACAACAACTTCCTGTTTCATGGCGAATGGCCCAAAATGGCCGCCACGCCACGGTCAGGTCGTTCAGTGAAAACTCACCATTTTGATAACTTTTCATCCTTAAGGTCTTAAGATGGTCCTGACCAAATTACAAGTCGATCCGATGAAATCTGTCGGAGGAGTTCGTTAAAGTACACGGCCTATAAAACGCGAAAAATGGGCAAAAATGGACGAAATTCGCACATTAAATTCAAGATGGCTGACTTCCTGTTGAGTGTTTGGCATACCTTCAAGAGGCGTTTTTGTGCGTCTCCACATGTTACATCTCTCTGCCAAATTTCATACATGTAGCTGAAACGGGAGGGAGGGGCTCAAGTTTTCCAATTTTCTAGGGGGCGCTAGCGAGTCATTTTGCAACATCCAAACCTGAGACCCTTAAAATACTTAAATTTTCACCGCTTCTGATAAGTACGCCAAGTTTAACAACTTTTCCAGTATGTTAAGGTCCCCAAAAAGGCGATTCATTGTAAGAAAAAGAATAATAATTAAAGCTGCAAGCAGCGATGAACGGGCCCGAGCACCTCTCCGCGCGTCTGGGGTACGCGCGGGACGCCAACCGACGCGGCCAGGCACAATGAAACCGGAACTCTGACGAGCACAATGACGTAGATCACACAATGTAAATTTCATCTGAATCGGATGATGTTTGTCACGTAACGCTGACTTCCTGTTGCCAGTAGGTGGCGCTATGACTATGAGTCAATATTGCCATGTAGATGTCCTCAGATCTGGACTACTATGTGGTATTTCAAGTTTGGGGCAGATTGGAAAAAGTACAGTCGAGTTACAACATTTTGTCTTTCAATGGCGAGTCATGCAAATTCTCCGCCACGCCACGTCAACGTCGTTTCAAAAAACCTCACGATTTGAATAACTTTTCATCACAAAGGTCTTCAGATTGTACTGACCAAATCTGAAGTTGATCGGGTTAGGTCTCTAGGAGCAGTTCGTTAAAGTACAAAGCCTGGAAATGGCCAAAAATATACGAAAAATTCACACAAAAATCAAGATGGCCGACTTCCTGTTGGGTTTAGAGCATGGCACCAAGAGACTTTTTGTTAAGTCTACGGCTGATACATGTGCCTACCAAATCTCGAACATCTAGGTGAAACGTACCGCGAGGGCTGCTTTGTTGAAATTTTGTAGGGGGCGCTATTGAGCCCCCTTGCCACACACAAGCACCAAAACCATATCTGTTAACATATTTTAGCGCTGTTAATGAGTGTGCCAAGTTTCGTTAGTTTTTAAGCAATCCTAGCAACTCAAAAGCAACTTCCTGTTTCATGGCGAACAATACGTCGCCACGGCAACGGCATTTCACGAAAATACAAAACCTTCACTGTCTGGCATCATGAAGGACTTACCATTGTTGTGACCAAATTTGAGGTGGATCTGGTTAACCTGCTAACAGTAGTACACCAAAATATGGCGACAGTAACTTCCTGTTGCCACTATGTGGCGCTATGAGTATGATTGAAAATTACATTGTAGATGTCTTCAAGCCGGGACGATCATCAAATGTTATTAATTTGGATAAGATCTGACCATCTGGAGTTGAGTTACAGCGGTTTGTTTTTTCATGGCGACTCATCGAAATTCGCCATATCACCACGGTGCCGCCATTTGATGAAAACTCACAATTTTCGAAAGGAAGCATCATCAAGGTCTTAAGGCTTTTCTCACCTAATTTGGTAAAGATGTGATTAATTTCTGAGGAGATGTACATCAACGTGTACAACATGACATTTCCTGTTACCACTAGGTGGCGCTATGACTGAGAGTCAAAATTTGCATGTGGATGTCATCAGGCCAGGACCCATATCATACATGTGACATTTAGAGCAGATTGGAAAAGGTATGCCAAAGTTACAGCAACTTCCTGTTTTTTGGCGAAAGGCGCTTTTTCGCCGCCACGCCACGGTCAGATTGTTCAATGAAAACTCACCAATTGAATAACTTTTCATCCTTAAGGTCTTAAGATGGTCCTGACCAAATTTCAAGTCGATCTGATGAAATCTGGAGGAGGAGTTCGTTAAAGTACGCGACCTATAAAACGCAAAAAATGGGCAAAATTGCATATTAAATCCAATATGGCTGACTTCCTGTTGAATTTTGGGCATACCTCCAAGAGGCTTTTTTGTGCGTCTCCACATGATACATCTGTCTGCCAAATTTCATACTTGTAGGAAAAACTGGAGAACGGATATCAGATTTTCCAATTTTCTAGGGGGCGCTAGAGAGCCATTTTGCAAAATCCGAATCCGAGACCCTTAAAATATCAAAATTTTCACCGCGTCTGATAAGTCTGCCAAGTTTAACAACTTTTTGAGCATGGCAAAGGCCTCAAAAAGGCGATTCATTTTTGTGAAAAATAAAAAGAATAATAATAATTCCTTCAGTTTCAATAGGGTCCTCGGACCCGACTTCGTCGGTGCTCGGGCCCTAATAATAATTAAAGCTGCAAGCAGCGATGAACGGGCCCGAGCACCTCTCCGCGCGTCGGGGGTACTGGCGGGACGCCGACTGACGCGGCCGGGCACAATGAAATTGGAACTCCGACGAGCGCAACGACGTCTGCCACAAGACTCTACGACAAACGGTGTTATGAAAAGGGGCGGGGCTAATGTGTAGGGGGCGGGGTTAACCTTCACCAACTAATCAGGCACTCTCTGCTGAGTGATATGACACCTCCCACAAGAGTCTACGACAAACGCTTCATTAGTTGGTCAAGGGGGCGGGGCTTATGTGTTGGGGGCGGGGAGAACCTCCACCAAGTTATCAGGCACGCTCTGCTGAGTGATATGACACCTCTCACAAGAGCCTACGACAAACGCTCCATTAGTTAGTCAAGGGGGCGGAGCTTATGTGTAGGGGGCGGGATTAACCTTCACCAACTTATCAGGAACTTTCTGCTGTGTAATATGACACCTCTCACAAGAGCCTACGACAAACGCTTCATTAGTTAGTCAAGGGGGCGGGGCTTATGTGTAGGGGGCGGGGTTAACCTTCACCAACTAATCAGGCACTCTCTGCTGAGTGATATGACACCTCCCACAAGAGTCTACGACAAACGCTTCATTAGTTAGTCAAGGGGGCGGGGCTTATGTGTAGGGGGCGGGGTTAACCATCACCAACTAATCAGGCACTCTCTGCTGAGTGATATGACACCTCTCACAAGAGCCTACGACAAACGCTTCATTAGTTAGTCAAGGGGGCGGGGCTTTTGTGTTGGGGGCGGGGTTAACCTTCACCAACTAATCAGGCACTCTCTGCTGAGTGATATGACACCTCTCACAAGAGCCTACGACAAACGCTTCATTAGTTAGTCAAGGGGGCGGAGCTTATGTGTAGGGGGCGGGATTAACCTTCACCAACTTATCAGGAACTTTCTGCTGAGTGATATGACACCTCTCACAAGAGCCTACGACAAACGCTTCATTAGTTAGTCAAGGGGGCGGGGCTTATGTGTAGGGCGCGGGGTTAACCTTCACCAACTAATCAGGCACTCTCTGCTGAGTGATATGACACCTCTCACAAGACTCTACGACAATCGGTTCTTGACTTATGAAAGTGGGCGGGGCTAACGTATTGGGGCGGGGCCCATGAGTCAATATGGACATGTATATGTCTTCAGGACTGGACCCTCATCATGTCTGAGAAATTTGGGGCAGATCGGATTATGTACAGTGTAGTTACAACAACTTCCTGTTTCATGGCGAATGGCCCAAAATGGCCGCCACGCCACGGTCAGGTCGTTCAGTGAAAACTCACCATTTTGATAACTTTTCATCCTTAAGATCTTAAGATGGTCCTGACCAAATTACAAGTCGATCCGATGAAGTCTGTCGGAGGAGTTCGTTAAAGTACACGGCCTATAAAACGCCAAAAACGGGCAAAAATGGGCGAAATTCGCACATTAAATTCAAGATGGCTGACTTCCTGTTGAGTTTTGGGCATACCTACCAGAGGCTTTTTTGTGCGTCTCCACATGATACATCTGTCTGCCAAATTTCATACTTGTAGGTAAAACCGGAGAACGGATATCAAGTTTTCCAATTTTCTAGGGGGCGCTAGAGAGCCATTTTGCAAAATCCGAATCTGAGACCCTTAAAATATCAAATTTTTCACCGCTTCTGATAAGTGTGCCAAGTTTCACAACTTTTCCAGCATGGCAAGGGCCTCAAAAAGGCGATTCATTTGAGAGAAGAAAAAGAATAATAATTAAAGCTGCAAGCAGCGATGAACGGGCCCGAGCACCTCTCCGCGCGTCAGGGGTACTGGCGGGACGCCGACTGATGCGGCCGGGCACAAGGAAACCGGAACTCTGACGAGCGCAACGACGTCTGTCACAAGATTCTACGACAAACGGAGTTTTGAAAGGGGGCGGGGCTTATGTGTAGGGGGCGGGGTTAATCTTCACCAACTTATCAGGCACTCTCTGCTGAGTGATATGACACCTCTCACAAGAGTATACGACAAACCGTTAATGAGTTATGAAAGGGGGCGGGGCTTATGTGTAGGGGGCGGGGTTAACCTTCACCAACTTATCCGGCACACTCTGCTGAGTGATATGACACCTCTCACAAGGGTCTACGACAAATGGTTAATTAGTTAGTCAAGGGGGCGGGGCTTATGTGTAGGGGGCGGGGTTAACCTTCACCAACTAATCAGGCACTCTCTGCTGAGTGATATGACACCTCTCACAAGAGTCTACGACAAACGCTTCATTAGTTAGTCAAGGGGGCGGGGCTTATGTGTAGGGGGCGGGGTTAACCGTCACCAACTTATCAGGCACTCTCTGCTGAGTGATATGACACCTCCCACAAGACTCTACGACAATCGGTTCATGACTTATGAAAGTGGGCGGGGCTAACGTATTGGGGCGGGGCCATGAGTCAATATGGACATGTATATGTCTTCAGGACTGGACCCTCATCATGTCTGAGAAATTTGGGGCAGATCGGATTATGTACAGTGTAGTTACAACAACTTCCTGTTTCATGGCGAATGGCCCAAAATGGCCGCCACGCCACGGTCAGGTCGTTCAGTGAAAACTCACCATTTTGATAACTTTTCATCCTTAAGGTCTTAAGATGGTCCTGACCAAATTACAAGTCGATCCGATGAAGTCTGTAGGAGGAGTTCGTTAAAGTACGTGACCTAGAAAACGCCAAAAACGGGCAAAAATGGGCGAAATTCGCACATTAAATTCAAGATGGCTGACTTCCTGTTGAGTTTTGGGCATACCTTCAAGAGGCGTTTTTGTGCGTCTCCACATTTTACATCTCTCTGCCAAATTTCATACATGTAGGTGAAACCGGAGGGAGGGGCTCAAGTTTTCCAATTTTCTAGGGGGCGCTAGCGAGCCATTTTGCAACACCCGAATCCGAGACCCTTAAAATATCAAATTTTTCACCGAGTCTGACAAGTGTGCCAAGTTTAACAACTTTTCCAGCATGGCAAGAGCCTCAAAAACGCGATTCATTTGAGAGAAGAAAAAGAAAAAGAAAAAGAAAAAGAATTAAAGCTGCAAGCAGCGATAAACGGGCCCGAGCACCTCTCCGCGCGTCGGGGGTACTGGCGGGACGCCGACTGACGCGGCCGGGCACAATGAAACCGGAAAACTGACGAGCGCAACGACTTCTGCCACAAGACTCTACGACAAAAGGAGTTATGAAAGGGGGCGGGGCTTATGTGTAGGGGGCGGGGCTAACCTTCACCAACTTATCAGGCAGTCTCTGCTGAGTGATATGACACCTCCAACAAGTGTCTATGACAAACGCTTCATTAGTTAGTCAAGGGGGCGGGGCTTGTGTGTAGGGGGCGGGATTAACCTTCACCAACTAATCAGGCACTCTCTGCTGAGTGATATGACACCTCTCACAAGAGCCTACGACAAACGCTTCATTAGTTAGTCAAGGGGGCGGGGCTTGTGTGTAGGGGGCGGGGTTAACCTTCACCAACTTATCAGGCACTCTCTGCTGAGTGATATGACACCACTCACAAGAGTCTACGACAAACGCTTCATTAGTTAGTCAAGGGGGCGGGGCTTATGTGTAGGGGGCAGAGTTAACCTTCACCAACTTATCAGGCACTCTCTGCTGAGTGATATGACACCTCCAACAAGTGTCTACGACAAACGCTTCATTAGTTAGTCAAGGGGGCGGGGCTTGTGTGTAGGGGGCGGGGTTAACCTTCACCAACTAATCAGGCACTCTCTGCTGAGTAATATGACACCTCTCACAAGAGCCTACGACAAACGCTTCATTAGTTAGTCAAGGGGGCGGAGCTTATGTGTAGGGGGCGGGATTAACCTTCACCAACTTATCAGGAACTTTCTGCTGAGTGATATGACACCTCTCACAAGAGTCTACGACAAACGCTTCATTAGTTAGTCAAGGGGGCGGGGCTTGTGTGTAGGGGGCGGGGTTAACCTTCACCAACTAATCAGGCACTCTCTGCTGAGTGATATGACACCTCCCACAAGACTCTACGACAATCGGTTCATGACTTATGAAAGGGGGCGGGGCTAACGTATTGGGGCGGGGCCATGAGTCAATATGGACATGTATATGTCTTCAGGACTGGACCCTCATCATGTCTGAGAAATTTGGGGCAGATCGGATTATGTACAGTGTAGTTACAACAACTTCCTGTTTCATGGCGAATGGCCCAAAATGGCCGCCACGCCACGGTCAGGTCGTTCAGTGAAAACTCACCATTTTGATAACTTTTCATCCTTAAGGTCTTAAGATGGTCCTGACCAAATATCAAGTCGATCGGATTAAATTTGTAGGAGGAGTTCGTTAAAGTACGCGACCTATAAAACGCAAAAAATGGGCGAAAATCGCATATTATATTCAAAATGGCTGACTTCCTGTTGAATTTTGGGCATACCTCCAAGAGGCTTTTTTGTGCGTCTCCACATGATACATCTGTCTGCCAAATTTCATACTTGTAGGTAAAACCGGAGAACGGATATCAAGTTTTCCAATTTTCTAGGGGGCGCTAGAGAGCCATTTTGCAAAATCCGAATCTGAGACCCTTAAAATATCAAATTTTTCACCGTGACTGATAAGTGTGCCAAGTTTAACAACTTTTCCAGCATGGCAAGGGCCTCAAAAACGCGATTCATTTGGGAGGAGAAAAAGAAGAAAAATAATAATCCTTTCAGTTTCAATAGGGCCTTCGCTGGCCCGACGTTGTCGGTGCTCGGGCCCTAATAATTAAAGCTGCAAGCAGCGATGAACGGGCCCGAGCACCTCTCCGCGCGTCGGGGGTACTGGCGGGATGCCGACTGACGCGGCCGGGCACAAGGAAACCGGAACTCCGACGAGCGCAACGACGTCTGCCACAAGACTCTACGACAAACGGATTTATGAAAGGGGGCGGGGCTGATGTGTAGGGGGCGGGGATCACCTTCACCAACTTAACAGGCACTGTCTGCTGGGTGATACGACAGCTCCCACAAGAGTCTACGACAAACGCTTCATTAGTTAGTCAAGGGGGCGGGGCTTATGTGTAAGGGGCGGGGTTAACCTTCATCAACTTAACAGGCACTCTCTGCTGAGTGATATGACACCTCCCACAAGTCTCTACGACAAACGGTTAATTAGTTAGTCAAGGGGGCGGGGCTTATGTGTAAGGGGCGGGGTTAACCTTCATCAACTTAACAGGCTCTCTCTGCTGAGTGATATGACACCTCTCACAAGAGTCTACGACCAGCGCTTCATTAGTTAGTCAAGGGGGCGGGGCTTATGTGTAGGGGGCGGGGTTAACCTTCACCAACTTATCAGGCACTCTCTGCTGAGTTATATGACACCTCCCACAAGACTCTACGACAATCGGTTCATGACTTATGAAAGTGGGCGGGGCTAACGTATTGGGGCGGGGCCATGAGTCAATATGGACATGTATATGTCTTCAGGACTGGACCCTCATCATGTCTGAGAAATTTGAGGCAGATCGGGTTATGTACAGTGTAGTTACAACAACTTCCTGTTTCATGGCGAATGGCCCAAAATGGCCGCCACGCCACGGTCAGGTCGTTCAGTGAAAACTCACCATTTTGATAACTTTTCATCCTTAAGGTCTTGAGATGGTCCTGACCAAATTTCAAGTCGATCTGATGAAATGTGTAGGAGGAGTTCGTTAAAGTACGAGACCTATAAAACGCTAAAAATGGGCGAAAATCGTATATTATATTCAAAATGGCTGACTTCCTGTTGAATTTTGGGCATACCTACCAGAGGCTTTTTTGTGCGTCTCCACATGATACATCTGTCTGCCAAATTTCATACTTGTAGGTAAAACCGGAGAACGGATATCAAGTTTTCCAATTTTCTAGGGGGCGCTAGAGAGCCATTTTGCAAAATCCGAATCTGAGACCCTTAAAATATCAAATTTTTCACCGCTTCTGATAAGTCTGCCAAGTTTCACAACTTTTCCAGCATGGCAAGGGCCTCAAAAAGGCGATTCATTTGAGAGAAGAAAAAAAAGAATAATAATAATAAGAATTCCTTCAGTTTCAATAGGGCCTTCGCTGGCCCGACGTTGTCGGTGCTCGGGCCCTAATAATAATAATAATAAACGCTACAGTTTCAATAGGGTCCTCGGACCCGACTTCGTCGGTGCTCGGGCCCTAATAATAAAAAACACTACAGTTTCAATAGGGTCCTCGGACCCGACTTCGTCGGTGCTCGGGCCCTAATAATTAAAGCTGCAAGCAGCGATGAACGGGCCCGAGCACCTCTCCGCGCGTCGGGGTACTGGCGGGACGCCAACTGACACGGCCGGGCACAATGAAACCGGAAATCTGACGAGCGCAACGACTTCAGCCACAAGACTCTACGACAAACGGTGTTATGAAAAGGGGCGGGGCTAATGTGTAGGGGGCGGGGTTAACCTTCACCAACTTATCAGGCACTCTCTGCTGAGTGATATGACACCTCCAACAAGTGTCTACGACAAACGCTTCATTAGTTAGTCAAGGGGGCGGGGCTTGTGTGTAGGGGGCGGGGTTAACCTTCACCAACTAATCAGGCACTCTCTGCTGAGTGATATGACACCTCTCACAAGAGCCTACGACAAACGCTTCATTAGTTAGTCAAGGGGGCGGGGCTTATGTGTAGGGGGCGGGGTTAACCTTCACCAACTAATCAGGCACTCTCTGCTGAGTGATATGACACCTCTCACAAGAGCCTACGACAAACGCTTCATTAGTTAGTCAAGGGGGCGGAGCTTATGTGTAGGGGGCGGGATTAACCTTCACCAACTTATCAGGAACTTTCTGCTGAGTGATATGACACCTCTCACAAGAGCCTACGACAAACGCTTCATTAGTTAGTCAAGGGGGCGGGGCTTATGTGTAGGGGGCGGGGTTAACCTTCACCAACTTATCAGGCACTCTCTGCTGAGTGATATGACACCTCCCACAATACTCTACGACAATCGGTTCATGACTTATGAAAGTGGGCGGGGCTAACGTATTGGGGCGGGGCCATGAGTCAATATGGATATATATATGTCTTCAGGACTGGACCCTCATCATGTCTGAGAAATTTGGGGCAGATCGGATTATGTACAGTGTAGTTACAACAACTTCCTGTTTCATGGCGAATGGCCCAAAATGGCCGCCACGCCACGGTCAGGTCGTTAAGTGAAAACTCACCATTTTGATAACTTTTCATCCTTAAGGTCTTAAGATGGTCCTGAGCAAATTACAAGTCGATCCGATGAAGTCTGTCGGAGGAGTTCGTTAAAGTACACGGCCTATAAAACGCCAAAAACGGGCAAAAATGGGCGAAAATCGTATATTATATTCAAAATGGCTGACTTCCTGTTGAATTTTGGGCATACCTACCAGAGGCTTTTTTGTGCGTCTCCACATGATACATCTGTCTGCCAAATTTCATACTTGTAGGTAAAACCGGAGAACCGATATCAAGTTTTCCAATTTTCTAGGGGGCGCTAGAGAGCCATTTTGCAAAATCCGAATCTGAGACCCTTAAAATATCAAATTTTTCACCGCTTCTGATAAGTGTGCCAAGTTTCACAACTTTTCCAGCATGGCAAGGTCCTCAAAAAGGCAATTCATTTGAGAGAAAAAGAAAAAGAAAAAGAATTAAAGCTGCAAGCAGCGATGAACGGGCCCGAGCACCTCTCCGCGCGTCAGGGGTACTGGCGGGACGCCGACTGATGCGGCCGGGCACAAGGAAACCGGAACTCTGACGAGCGCAACGACGTCTGTCACAAGATTCTACGACAAACGGAGTTTTGAAAGGGGGCGGGGCTTATGTGTAGGGGGCGGGGTTAATCTTCACCAACTTATCAGGCACTCTCTGCTGAGTGATATGACACCTCTCACAAGAGTATACGACAAACCGTTAATGAGTTATGAAAGGGGGCGGGGCTTATGTGTAGGGGGCGGGGTTAACCTTCACCAACTTATCCGGCACACTCTGCTGAGTGATATGACACCTCTCACAAGGGTCTACGACAAATGGTTAATTAGTTAGTCAAGGGGGCGGGGCTTATGTGTAGGGGGCGGGGTTAACCTTCACCAACTAATCAGGCACTCTCTGCTGAGTGATATGACACCTCTCACAAGAGTCTACGACAAACGCTTCATTAGTTAGTCAAGGGGGCGGGGCTTATGTGTAGGGGGCGGGGTTAACCGTCACCAACTTATCAGGCACTCTCTGCTGAGTGATATGACACCTCCCACAAGACTCTACGACAATCGGTTCATGACTTATGAAAGTGGGCGGGGCTAACGTATTGGGGCGGGGCCATGAGTCAATATGGACATGTATATGTCTTCAGGACTGGACCCTCATCATGTCTGAGAAATTTGGGGCAGATCGGATTATGTACAGTGTAGTTACAACAACTTCCTGTTTCATGGCGAATGGCCCAAAATGGCCGCCACGCCACGGTCAGGTCGTTCAGTGAAAACTCACCATTTTGATAACTTTTCATCCTTAAGGTCTTAAGATGGTCCTGACCAAATTACAAGTCGATCCGATGAAGTCTGTAGGAGGAGTTCGTTAAAGTACGTGACCTAGAAAACGCCAAAAACGGGCAAAAATGGGCGAAATTCGCACATTAAATTCAAGATGGCTGACTTCCTGTTGAGTTTTGGGCATACCTTCAAGAGGCGTTTTTGTGCGTCTCCACATTTTACATCTCTCTGCCAAATTTCATACATGTAGGTGAAACCGGAGGGAGGGGCTCAAGTTTTCCAATTTTCTAGGGGGCGCTAGCGAGCCATTTTGCAACACCCGAATCCGAGACCCTTAAAATATCAAATTTTTCACCGAGTCTGACAAGTGTGCCAAGTTTAACAACTTTTCCAGCATGGCAAGAGCCTCAAAAACGCGATTCATTTGAGAGAAGAAAAAGAAAAAGAAAAAGAAAAAGAATTAAAGCTGCAAGCAGCGATAAACGGGCCCGAGCACCTCTCCGCGCGTCGGGGGTACTGGCGGGACGCCGACTGACGCGGCCGGGCACAATGAAACCGGAAAACTGACGAGCGCAACGACTTCTGCCACAAGACTCTACGACAAAAGGAGTTATGAAAGGGGGCGGGGCTTATGTGTAGGGGGCGGGGCTAACCTTCACCAACTTATCAGGCAGTCTCTGCTGAGTGATATGACACCTCCAACAAGTGTCTATGACAAACGCTTCATTAGTTAGTCAAGGGGGCGGGGCTTGTGTGTAGGGGGCGGGATTAACCTTCACCAACTAATCAGGCACTCTCTGCTGAGTGATATGACACCTCTCACAAGAGCCTACGACAAACGCTTCATTAGTTAGTCAAGGGGGCGGGGCTTGTGTGTAGGGGGCGGGGTTAACCTTCACCAACTTATCAGGCACTCTCTGCTGAGTGATATGACACCACTCACAAGAGTCTACGACAAACGCTTCATTAGTTAGTCAAGGGGGCGGGGCTTATGTGTAGGGGGCAGAGTTAACCTTCACCAACTTATCAGGCACTCTCTGCTGAGTGATATGACACCTCCAACAAGTGTCTACGACAAACGCTTCATTAGTTAGTCAAGGGGGCGGGGCTTGTGTGTAGGGGGCGGGGTTAACCTTCACCAACTAATCAGGCACTCTCTGCTGAGTGATATGACACCTCTCACAAGAGCCTACGACAAACGCTTCATTAGTTAGTCAAGGGGGCGGAGCTTATGTGTAGGGGGCGGGATTAACCTTCACCAACTTATCAGGAACTTTCTGCTGAGTGATATGACACCTCTCACAAGAGTCTACGACAAACGCTTCATTAGTTAGTCAAGGGGGCGGGGCTTGTGTGTAGGGGGCGGGGTTAACCTTCACCAACTTATCAGGCACTCTCTGCTGAGTGATATGACACCTCCCACAAGACTCTACGACAATCGGTTCATGACTTATGAAAGGGGGCGGGGCTAACGTATTGGGGCGGGGCCATGAGTCAATATGGACATGTATATGTCTTCAGGACTGGACCCTCATCATGTCTGAGAAATTTGGGGCAGATCGGATTATGTACAGTGTAGTTACAACAACTTCCTGTTTCATGGCGAATGGCCCAAAATGGCCGCCACGCCACGGTCAGGTCGTTCAGTGAAAACTCACCATTTTGATAACTTTTCATCCTTAAGGTCTTAAGATGGTCCTGACCAAATATCAAGTCGATCGGATTAAATTTGTAGGAGGAGTTCGTTAAAGTACGCGACCTATAAAACGCAAAAAATGGGCGAAAATCGCATATTATATTCAAAATGGCTGACTTCCTGTTGAATTTTGGGCATACCTCCAAGAGGCTTTTTTGTGCGTCTCCACATGATACATCTGTCTGCCAAATTTCATACTTGTAGGTAAAACCGGAGAACGGATATCAAGTTTTCCAATTTTCTAGGGGGCGCTAGAGAGCCATTTTGCAAAATCCGAATCTGAGACCCTTAAAATATCAAATTTTTCACCGTGACTGATAAGTGTGCCAAGTTTAACAACTTTTCCAGCATGGCAAGGGCCTCAAAAACGCGATTCATTTGGGAGGAGAAAAAGAAGAAAAATAATAATCCTTTCAGTTTCAATAGGGCCTTCGCTGGCCCGACTTCGTCGGTGCTCGGGCCCTAATAATAAACACTACAGTTTCAATAGGGCCTTCGCTGGCCCGACGTTGTCGGTGCTCGGGCCCTAATAATAATAATTAAAGCTGCAAGCAGCGATGAACGGGCCCGAGCACCTCTCCGCGCGTCTGGGGTACGCGCGGGACGCCAACCGACGCGGCCAGGCACAATGAAACCGGAACTCTGACGAGCACAATGACGTAGATCACACAATGTAAATTTCATCTGAATCGGATGATGTTTGTCACGTAACGCTGACTTCCTGTTGCCAGTAGGTGGCGCTATGACTATGAGTCAATATTGCCATGTAGATGTCCTCAGATCTGGACTACTATGTGGTATTTCAAGTTTGGGGCAGATTGGAAAAAGTACAGTCGAGTTACAACATTTTGTCTTTCAATGGCGAGTCATGCAAATTCTCCGCCACGCCACGTCAACGTCGTTTCAAAAAACCTCACGATTTGAATAACTTTTCATCACAAAGGTCTTCAGATTGTACTGACCAAATCTGAAGTTGATCGGGTTAGGTCTCTAGGAGCAGTTCGTTAAAGTACAAAGCCTGGAAATGGCCAAAAATATACGAAAAATTCACACAAAAATCAAGATGACCAACTTCCTGTTTGGTTTAGAGCATGGCACCAAGAGACTTTTTTTTTTAAGTCCCCCAAAGGGTGATGACCAAATTTGGGATGGCCCCCCCCACACGACCAAACCAT
>CAKAOJ020001999.1:0-20856 GCA_916701645.2 Sebastolobus alascanus
CTTAGTCCTTTTTCCTCCAGTCCCTGGGACTGGGGGGGGGGGCAGCCTCTACCACACTGAGTGCATTCCCCCCTAGCCTTCCTCACCAGCCTGCCTGGTCCAAATATAAACTGTAACTTGACAACCTCATCACATTCTTTAACATCGGGCTGATTCATCATTGAGGAAACTTTTCCAGAAATGTCTTGCAGTGTGTTCTGACAACATTTGTGTGATTTCTCAGACCTCTGTAGGGCGCTTTCTGAGACGGTCTGGGGGAGGACGTGATGGCTGGGATGCAGTCGCTGCTGCCTCGTCCCTCTTCTGCATGTACGTCTTCACCTTATCGAACATGGTGCCCACCTTGGCCTTTGTTCTAGCCAACCACTTCCTGTAGCTGGGGGGGATGAAGTCATGAGGTAAGAGAGCAGTTACACTCTTTTCCAATTCAACATTTCACCTTATAAATAAGCTTGAGCTTCTTGGCCGTGGCAACTGCAGATGCTTCTTTAGATTGCTGCAGGGCCAACTCACTGGTGCCAGGTGCAGACGAAAACTTACTTTATAATCCATCACTGTAAAGACAATAGATTAGATTTGATTCAACTTTATTGTCATTGCACATAGTACTAGTACAACAAAATGCAGTTTTGCATCTAACCAGAGTGCAAACTAGTAAAGTGCTGATATGACAATATATACAAATGAGGATATATTGGTGTATGTACATAGGCATATACATATATACAGACTGTAATTAAAGTGCAAGAGAATAAAGAGCCAACACACACACACACACACACACACACACACACACTCACACACATGAATGCAATGCTTTTAGCACACAACTCGTCACAAAATACATCTCAAATCATACACGTTATATATCATACTAGTAATGAAATGTCAATAAACAAAAACAATGCAACAAACGTAAGTTACGTTACCGTCAAGCTAGTATTAACATGTTAATAATTCCGTTAAAGTCCGTGTAAAGCAAAAATAAATATACATTCTGGGTTTATCACACCACAGAAAAATGTGTTACTAACCACCCAGCCAAATTTGAATGATTAAAAAAATCGCCAAGTATATAAAATTAGCTTTCAAAATCATGTAAAAATCCTCAGTATGCTCTGCTCTGAGACGCTGGGGCGTGGCCACTGAGGGCGCTGAAATCTGACACCTCTCTTAATACATCCACAGCTGAAACAACACAGCGGCGAGCGAAGAGGGAAGAGCCCAGCGCCGAATCGCCTTTTTTTTTCTTTTAATACATCCATGATCGCCGTCCGACGGGCGGATTGGGGAAATGTGGCCTGAGTCCTTCTGATCGAGGCTCAGCCTTTTAATACATCCATGGGCTCAGCCCGTAGACGTTGTGAGCCGGTAACGGCTCCCGTCGCGCATTTCCCCGGGTGATTCCACTCGGTTAGGAACGGCCGCTCGGAGTGGGAGGATCCCGTCGCGGATCTCCTCTCCCCGGCGCTGGCTGGCCTCCGCCGGGCGCATTTCATCCGAGGCGGTCGGTCGGCTTGGAAAGGCTCGGGGCGAGGCTGGCTCGCAGCCGCGGAGCTTTACAGCGCCTCCCGCCCGGAATAAATATACATAGGACATGGGATGGATTACAATCATATAATACAGAACAAAAACAGTGATGTAAAATGTCAACGGTTATAGCGGGATTTGAAAACACGCTCTATCGACTGAGCTAGCCAATATAACTTATCATTAGTCCGTGTTTCTATTTGGCTTTGAGGTTTGTGAAGATGGGCGGAGCTACGTTAAGGGTCTCTTTGGCGCGTCATCGAGGGGTATTTAGCCCCTCCCACAAAATCCTGAACACAGAGGTGGCCAAAAACAGTTTTACAGTCTAACTCCACAATCCAGTACGACAATTTTCAGAGCCTTTGCACATGTTTTCAGACATTATATTCCAACATTTATAATGTGTTTAGAAACAAAACTCTGAATTTCCTTTACACGGCCTTTAATGTCAAAAAATGTAATAATTAAAATAAAACCGCGAAACTAAGTTACGTTATCGTCAAGCTTGTATTAAAATGTTAAAATTAAACTAAAGACGTGTAATAGTGAATGAATGAATGAACTGATTCCGTTACGCTGTTATATGACGAAGGATGCAAAAACCTCCGTTAACAATAACTTCACACACTATATCTTTATTTTAATCATTAAAGTAAAATAATGCAACGTAAGTTATTGCAGTTTTAACCAACTTTACTCATTACATGTCTTTATTTCTCTCCTGCCTGAAAACGGTCCGATCAGGAAGAAATCCAAGATGACTGTGATTCAAAAACCACCAGAGAAAAAGTGACCAATCACAGCGCGACTTGGGACGAAAGTAAGACGGGCCTTACTTACGGACCAATCACATCAGCTGCTGGACGACAGTAAGACGGTCCTTACTTACGGACCAATCACATCAGCTGCTGGACGAAAGTAAGATGGTTTTTAAAACCCCAAACAATCAGCGGAGAAAGTAAGAAATATGAAATTCCAAACAATTTTTTTAAAAATAATCATTATTTTAAATACTAAGTCATTATTTTGAAATACTAAGTCATTTTGAGATACTAAGTCATTTTTTTTATTTGAAGTCATTATTTTGAAAAAAAAGTCAATATTTTGAGGATTTCATTATTTTTAGATCAGCCTTGGTTGTGGGGCCTGATGCAAGAAAGACTGACCCAGGCCCTTTTTGTTGTGCCGAGGGGGGGTCATATGTGACTGAAGGTGCTCCTCATCGTGGCTAGCTCTTCATAGAGGGGGTGGGAGGGGTTCTCCAGGGTGGCATCCAGCTTTCCCCCTCATCCTCCCCTCTCCACCACCTCGAGATTGTCCAGTTCTGAGCCAACCACGGAGCTAGCCTTCCTCACCAGCCTGCCTGGTCCAAATATAAACTGTTAAGCTTTGACAACCTCATCACATTCTTTAACATCCGGCTGATTCATCATTGAGGAAACTTTTCCAGAAAAGTCTTGCAGTGTGTTTTGACAACATTTGTGTGATTTCTCAGACCTCTGTAGGGGGCTTTCTGAGACGGTCTGGGGGGGGACGTGATGGCTGGGATGCAGTCGCTGCTGCCTCGTCCCTCTTCTGCATGTACGTCTTCACCTTATCGAACATGGTGCCCACCTTGGCCTTTTTCTAGCCAACCACTTCCTGTAGCGGGGGGGATGAAGTCATGAGGGAAGAGAGCAGTACACTCTTTTCCAATTCAACATTTCACCTTATAAATAAGCTTGAGCTTCTTGGCCGTGGCAACTGCAGATGCTTCTTTAGATTGCTGCAGGCCAACTCACTGGTGCCACGGTGCAGACGAAAACTTACTTTATAATCCATCACTGTAAAGACAATAGATTAGATTTGATTCAACTTTATTGTCATTGCACATAGTACTAGTACAAAAAATGCAGTTTTGCATCAACCAGAGTGCAAACTAGTAAAGTGCTGATATGACAATATATACAAATGAGATATTTGGTGTTTTACATAGCATATACATATATACAGACTGTAATTAAAGTGCAAGAGAATAAAGAGCCAACACACACACCACACACACACACACACACACTCACACACATAGAATGCAATCTTTTAGCACACAACTCGTCACAAAATACATCTCAAATCATACACGTTAATATCAACTAGTAATGAAATGTCAAAAAACAAAAACAATGCAACAAACGTAAGTTACGTTACCGTCAAGCTAGTATTAACATGTTAATAATTCCGTTAAAGTCCGTGTAAACAAAAATAAATATACATTCTGGGTTTACACACCACAGAAAAAGTTTACTAACCACCCAGCCAAAATTTTAATGATTAAAAAAATCGCCAAGTATATAAAATTAGCTTTCAAAATCATGTAAAAATCCTCAGTATGCTCTGCTCTGAGACGCTGGGGGCGTGGCCACTGAGGGCGCTGAAATCTGACACCTCTCTTAATACATCCACAGCTGAAACAACACAGCGGCGAGCGAAGAGGGAAAGCCCAGCGCCGAATCGCCTTTTTTTTCTTTAATACATCCATGATCGCCGTCCGACGGGCGGATTGGGGAAATGTGGCCTGAGTCCTTCTGATCGAGGCTCAGCCTTTTAATACATCCATGGGGTCAGCCCTAGACGTTGTGAGCCGTAACGGCTCCCGTCGCGCATTTCCCCGGTGATTCCACTCGGTTAGGAACGGCCCCTCGGGGTGGGAGGATCCCGTCGCGGATCTCCTCTCCCCGGCGCTGGCTGGCCTCCGCCGGGCGCATTTCATCCGAGGCGGTCGGTCGGCTTGGAAAAGGGTCGGGGCGAGGCTGGCTCGCAGCCGCGGAGCTTTACAGCGCCTCCCGCCCGGGAAAAAATATACAAGGACATGGGATGGATTACAATCATATAATACAGAACAAAAACAGTGATGTAAAATGTCAACGGTTTAGCGGGATTTGAAAACACGCTCTATCGACTGAGCTAGCCAATATAACTTATCATTAGTCCGTGTTTCTATTTGGCTTTGAGGTTTGTGAAATGGGCGGAGCTACGTTAAGGGTCTCTTTGGCGCTCATCGAGGGGGTATTTAGCCCCTCCCACAAAATCCTGAACACAGAGGTGGCCAAAAACATTTTACAGTCTAACTCCACAATCCAGTACGACAATTTTCAGAGCCTTTGCACATGTTTTCAGACATTTAAATTTCCCAAAATTTATAATTTTTTAGAAACAAAACTCTGAATTTCCTTTACACGGCCTTTAATGTCAAAAAATGTAATAATTAAAATAAAACCGCGAAACTAAGTTACGTTATCGTCAAGCTTGTATTTAAAAAGTTAAAATTAAACTAAAGACGTGTAATAGTGAATGAATGAATGAACTGATTCCGTTACGCTGTTATATGACGAAGGATGCAAAAACCTCCGTTAACAAAAACTTCACACACTAATCTTTATTTTAATCATTAAATAAAATAATGCAACGAAGTTATTGCAGTTTTAACCAACTTTTCTCATTACATGTCTTTATTTCTCTCCTGCCTGAAAACGGTCCGATCAGGAAGAAATCCAAGATGACTGTGATTCAAAAACCAGCCAGAGAAAAGTGACCAATCACAGCGCGACTTGGGACGAAATAAGACGGTCCTTACTTACGGACCAATCACATCAGCTGCTGGACGACAGTAAGACGGTCCTTACTTACGGACCAATCACATCAGCTGCTGGACGAAAGTAAGAGGGAATTACGGCCAATCCCCGGGGCAAAAAGTATAAATCTCATTATTTGAAATTTAATCATTATTTTTGAAACTTATTTTTTAAATCTAAGTCATTATTTTAAATACTAAGTCTTTTGAGATACTAAGTCATTATTTTGTAATTTGAAGTCATTATTTTGAAAAATAAAGTCAATATTTTGAGGGTTTGTCATTATTTTGAGATCAGCCTTGGTTGTGGAGCCTGATGCAAGAAAGACTGACCCAGCGCTTTTTGTTGTGCCCAGGGGGATCAGTATGTGACTGAAGGTGCTCCTCATCGTGGCTAGCTCTTCAAGAGGGGGTGGGAGGGGTTTTCCAGGGTGGCATCCGCTTCCTCCTCATCCTCCCCTCTGCCACCACCTCGAGATTGTCCAGTTCTGAGCCAACCACGGAGCTAGCCCTTTCCCCACCACCGCCTGGTCCAAATATAAAATGTTTAAACTTTGACAACCTCATCACATTCTTTAACATCCGGCTGATTCATCATTGAGGAAAATTTTCCAGAAAAGTCTTGCAGTGTGTTCTGACAACATTTGTGTGATTTCTCAGACCTCTGTAGGGCGCTTTCTGAGACGGTCTGGGGGGGGACGTGATGGCTGGGATGCAGTCGCTGCTGCCTCGTCCCTCTTCTGCATGTACTCCACCTTTTCGAACATGGTGCCCACCTTGGCCTTTGTTCTAGCCAACCACTTCCTGTAGCTGGGGGGGGGTGAAGTCATGAGGTAAGAAGGGAGGACACTCTTTTCCAATTCAACATTTCACCTTATAAATAAGCTTGAGCTTCTTGGGCCCGGGGAACTGCAGATGCTTCTTTAGATTGCTGCAGGGCCAACCACTGGTGCCAGGTGCAGACGAAAACTTACTTTATAATCCATCACTGTAAAGACAATAGATTAGATTTGATTCAACTTTATTGTCATTGCACATAGTACTAGTACAACAAAATGCAGTTTTGCATCTAAACCCAAATGCAAACTAGTAAAATGCTGATATGACAATATATACAAATGAGGATATATTGGTGTATGTACATAGGGATATACATATATACAGACTGTAATTAAAGTGCAAGAGAAAAAGAGCCAACACACACACACACACACACACACACACACACTCACACACATAGAATGCAATCTTTTAGCACACAACTCGTCACAAAATACATCTCAAATCATACACGTTATTATCATACTAGTAATGAAATGTCAATAAACAAAAAAAATGCAACAAACGTAAGTTACGTTACCGTCAAGCTAGTATTAACATGTTAATAATTCCGTTAAAGTCCGTGTAAAGCAAAAATAAATATACATTCTGGGGTTTTTCAACCCAGAAAAATGTGTTTCTAACCACCCAGCCCAAAATTTTAATGATTAAAAAAATCGCCAAGTATATAAAATTAGCTTTCAAAATCATTAAAAAACCTCAGTATGCTCTGCTCTGAGACGCTGGGGCGTGGCCACTGAGGGCGCTGAAATCTGACACCTCTCTTAATACATCCACAGCTGAAACAACACAGCGGCGAGCGAAGAGGGAAGAGCCCAGCGCCGAATCGCCTTTTTTTTTTTTTAATACATCCATGATCGCCGTCCGACGGGCGGGTTTGGGGGAAAAGTGGCCTGAGTCCTTCTGATCGAGGGTCAGCCTTTTAATACATCCATGGGCTCAGCCCGTAGACTTGTGAGCCGGGAACGGCTCCCGTCGCGCATTTCCCCGGGGGATTCCACTCGGTTAGGAACGGCCGCTCGGAGTGGAGGATCCCTCGCGGATCTCCTCTCCCCGGCGCTGGCTGGCCTCCGCCGGGGGCATTTCATCCGAGGCGGTCGGTCGGCTTGGAAAGGCTCGGGGCGAGGCTGGCTCGCAGCCGCGGAGCTTTACAGCGCCTCCCGCCCGGAAAAAATATACATAGGACATGGGATGGATTACAATCATTAATACAGAAAAAAACAGTGATGTAAAATGTCAAAGGTTATAGCGGGATTTGAAAACACGCTCTATCGACTGAGCTAGCCAATATAACTTATCATTAGTCCGTGTTTTTATTTGGCTTTGAGGTTTGTGAAGATGGGCGGAGCTACGTTAAGGGTCTCTTTGGCGCGTCATCGAGGGGGTATTTAGCCCCTCCCACAAAATCCTGAACACAGAGGTGGCCAAAAACAGTTTTACAGTCTAACTCCACAATCCAGTACGACAATTTTCAGAGCCTTTGCACATGTTTTCAAAATTATATTTCCCAAAATTTATAATGTGTTTAGAAACAAAACTCTGAATTTCCTTTACACGGCCTTTAATGTCAAAAAATGTAATAATTAAAAAAAAACCGCGAAACTAATTACGTTATCGTCAAGCTTGTATTAAAATGTTAAAATTAAACTAAAGACGTGTAATAGTGAATGAATGAATGAACTGATTCCGTTACGCTGTTATATGACGAAGGGTGCAAAAACCTCCGTTAACAATAACTTCACACACTATATCTTTTTTTAATCATTAAAGTAAAATAAGCAACGTAATTATTGCAGTTTTAACCAACTTTTCTCATTAATGTCTTTATTTCTCTCCTCCTGAAAACGGGCCGATCAGGAAGAAATCCAAGATGACTGTGATTCAAAAACCAGCCAGAGAAAATTGACCAATCACAGCGCGACTTGGGACGAAAGTAAGACGGTCCTTACTTACGGACCAATCACTCAGCTGCTGGACGACAGTAAGACGGTCCTTACTTACGGACCAATCACATCAGCTGCTGGACGAAAGTAAGATGGAGAGTATGACCTGGCCAATCAGGGAAGCAGAAAGTATACTCTCTATTATTTTGAAATTCTAAGTCATTATTTTTGAAATACTAAGTCATTATTTTAAAATACTAAGTCATTATTTTGAAAAACTAAGTCATTTTGAAACTAAGTCATTATTTTGTTTTGAAGTCATTATTTTTAAATATAAAGTCAAAATTTTTGAGGATTGCTTATTTTGAGATCAGCCTTTGGGTTTGGAGCCTGATGCAAGAAAGACTGACCCAGGCGCTTGTGTTTGCCGAGGGGGGGTCAGTATGTGACGAAAGGGGCTCCTCATCGTGGCTAGCTCTTTATAGAGGGGTGGGAGGGGTTCTCCAGGGTGGCATCCAGCTTCCTCCTCATCCTCCCCTCTGCCACCACCTCGGATTGTCCAGTTCTGAGCCAACCACGGAGCTAGCCTTCCTCACCAGCCTGCCTGGTCCAAATATAAACTGTTAAGCTTTGACAACCTCATCACATTCTTTAACATCCGGGTGATTCATCATTGAGGAAACTTTTCCAGAAATGTCTTGCAGTGTGTTCACAACATTTGTGTGATTTCTCAGACCTCTGTAGGGCGCTTTCTGAGACGGTCTGGGGGAGGACGTGATGGCTGGGGTGCAGTCGCTGCTGCCCGTCCCTCTTCTGCATGTACTCTTCACCTTATCGAACATGGTGCCCACCTTGGCCTTTTTTCTAGCCAACCACTTCCTGTAGCTGGGGGGGATGAATCATGAGGTAAAGAGCAGTTACACTCTTTTCCAATTCAACATTTCACCTTATAAATAACTTGAGCTTCTTGGCCGTGGCAACTGCAGATGCTTCTTTAGATTGCTGCAGGGCCAACTCACTGGGCCAGGGGGCAGACGAAAACTTACTTTATAATCCATCACTGTAAAGACAATAGATTAGATTTGATTCAACTTTATTGTCATTGCACATAGTACTAGTACAACAAAATGCAGTTTTGCATCTAACCAGAGTGCAAACTAGTAAAGTGCTGATATGACAATATATACAAATGAGGTATATTGGTGTATGTACATAGGCATATACATATATACAGACTGTAATTAAAGTGCAAGAGAAAAAAGAGCCAACACACACACACACACACACACACACACACACACCACACACATAGAATGCAATGCTTTTAGCACACAACTCTCACAAAAAACATCTCAAATCATACACTTATATATCATACTAGTAATGAAATGTCAATAAAAAAAAACAATGCAACAAACGTAAGTTACGTTACCGTCAAGCTAGTATTAACATGTTAATAACCGTTTAAAATCCGGTAAAGCAAAAATAAATTACATTCTGGGTTTATCACACCCAGAAAAATGTGTTACTAACCACCCAGCCAAAATTTTAATGATTTAAAAAAACCCAAGTTTTAAAATTAGCTTTCAAAATCATGTAAAAATCCTCAGTATGCCTGCTCTGAGACGCTGGGGCGTGGCCACTGAGGGCCTGAAATCTGACACCTCTCTTAATACATCCACACTGAAACAAAACAGCGGCGAGCGAAGAGGGAAAGCCCAGCGCCGAATCGCCTTTTTTTTTTTTTAATACTCCATGATCGCCGTCCGACGGGGGGATTTGGGGAAAAGGGCCTGAGTCCTTCTGATCGAGGCTCAGCCTTTTAATACATCCATGGGCTAGCCCGTAGACGTTGTGAGCCGGGAACGGCTCCCGTCGCGCATTTCCCCGGGGGATTCCACTCGGTTAGGAACGGGCCCCTCGGAGGGGGGTCCCGTCGCGGATCTCCTCTCCCCGGGGCTGGCTGGCCTCCGCCGGCGCATTTCATCCGAGGCGGTCGGTCGGCTTGGAAAAGGGTCGGGGCGAGGGTGGCTCGCAGCCGCGGAGCTTTACAGCGCCTCCCCCCGGAATAAATATACATAGGACATGGGGTGGATTACAATCATATAATACAGAACAAAAACATGATGTAAAATGTCAACGGTTATAGCGGGATTTGAAAACACGCTCTATCGACTGAGCTAGCCAATATAACTTATCATTAGTCCGTGTTTCTATTTGGCTTTGAGGTTTTTGAAGATGGGCGGAGCTACGTTAAGGGGCTCTTTGGCGCGTCATCGAGGGGGGATTTAGCCCCTCCCACAAAATCCTGAACACAGAGGTGGCCAAAAACAGTTTTACAGTCTAACTCCACAATCCAGTACGACAATTTTCAGAGCCTTTGCACATGTTTTCAGACATTATATTCCAACATTTTTAAAAATGTTTAAAAAAAAACTCTGAATTTCCTTTACCGGCCTTTAAATTTAAAAAAAGTAATAATTAAAATAAAACCGCGAAACTAAGTTACGTTATCGTCAAGCTTGTATTAAAATGTTAAAATTAAAATAAAGACGTGTAATAGTAATGAATGAATGAACTGATTCCGTTACGCGTTATATGACGAAGGATGCAAAAAACCCCCGTTAACAATAATTCACACACTATATCTTTTTTTAATCATTAAAGTAAAATAATGCAACGTAAGTTATTGCAGTTTTAACCAACTTTACTCATTACATGTCTTTATTTCTCTCCTGCCTGAAAACGGTCCGATCAGGAAGAAATCCAAGATGATGTGATTCAAAAACCAGCCAGAAAAATGTGACCAATCACAGCGCGACTTGGGACGAAAGTAAGACGGTCCTTACTTACGGGCCCAAACACATCAGCTGCTGGACGACAGTAAACGGGCCTTACTTACGGACCAATCACATCAGCTGCTGGACGAAAGTAAGATGGAGAGTATGACCTGGCCAATCAGGAAGCAGAAAGTATACTCTCTATTATTTTGAAATTCTAAGTCATTATTTTTGAAATACTAATCATTATTTTAAGATACTAAGTCATTATTTTGAAATACTAAGTCATTTTGAGATACTAAGTCATTATTTTGTAATTTGAAGTCATTATTTTGAAATATAAAGTCAATATTTTGGGATTGTCATTATTTTGAGATCAGCCTTGGTTGTGGAGCCTGATGCAAGAAAGACTGACCCAGGCGCTTTGTGTTGTGCCGAGGGGGGATCAGTATGTGACTGAAGGTGCTCCTCATCGTGGCTACTCTTCATAGAGGGGGGGGAGGGGGTTTTCCAGGATGGCATCCAGCTTCCTCCTCACCTCCCCTCTGCCACCACCTCGAGATTTTCCAGTTCTGAGCCAACCACGGAGCTAGCCTTCCTCACCAGCCTGCCTGGTCCAAATATAAACTGTTAAGCTTTGACAACCTCATCACATTCTTTAACATCCGGGTGATTCATCATTGAGGAAACTTTTCCAGAAATGTCTTGCGGTGTTCTGACAACATTTGTGTGATTTCTCAGCCCGTAGGGGGCTTTCTGAGACGGGCTGGGGAGGACGTGATGGCTGGGATGCAGTCGCTGCTGCCTCGTCCCTCTTCTGCATGTACGTCTTCACCTTATCGAACATGGTGCCCACCTTGGCCTTTGTTCTAGCCAACCACTTCCTGAGCTGGGGGGGATAAGTCATGAGGTAAGAGAGCATTACACTCTTTTCCAATTCAACATTTCACCTTATAAATAAGCTTTAGCTTCTTGGCCGTGGCAACTGCAGATGCTTCTTTTGTTGCTGCAGGGCCAACTCACTGGTGCCAGGGTGCAGACGAAAACTTACTTTATAATCCATCACTGTAAAGACAATAGATTAATTTTATTCAACTTTATTGTCATTGCACATAGTACTGTACAACAAAATGCAGTTTTGCATCTAACCAGAGTGCAAACTAGTAAAGTGCTGATATGACAATATATACAAATGAGGATATATTGGTGTATGTACATAGGCATATACATATATACAGACTGTAATTAAAGTGCAAGAGAATAAAGAGCCAAACCCCACACACAAAAACACACACACACACACACACTCCCCCATAGAATGCAATGCTTTTAGCACACAACTCGTCACAAAATACATCTCAAATCATACACGTTATATATCATACAGTAATGAAAAGTCAATAAACAAAAACAATGCAACAAACGTAAGTTACGTTACCGTCAAGCTAGTATTAACATGTTAATAAATTTCCCTTAAAGTCCTGTAAAGCAAAAATAAAAAATACATTCTGGGTTTACACACCACAGAAAAAGGGTTTCTAACCACCCAGCCAAATTTGAATGTTAAAAAAATCGCCAAGTATATAAAAAGCTTTTAAAATCATGTAAAAATCCTCAGTATGCTCTGCTCTGAGACGCTGGGGGCGGGCCACTGAGGGCGCTGAAATCTGACACCTCTCTTAATACATCCACAGCTGAAACAACACAGCGGCGAGCGAAGAGGGGAAAAGCCCACGCCGAATCGCCTTTTTTTCTTTTAATACATCCATGATCGCCGTCCGACGGGCGGATTTGGGGGAAAAGTGGCCTGAGTCCTTCTGATCGAGGCTCAGCCTTTTTAAAACATCCATGGGCTCAGCCCGTAGACGTTGTGAGCCGGTAACGGCTCCCGTCGCGCATTTCCCCGGGTGATTCCACTCGGTTAGGAACGGCCGCTCGGAGTGGGGGGATCCCGTCGCGGGTCTCCTCCCCCGGCGCTGGCTGGCCTCCGCCGGGGGCATTTCATCCGAGGCGGTCGGTCGGCTTGGAAAGGCTCGGGGGGAGGCTGGCTCGCAGCCGCGGAGCTTTACAGCGCCTCCCGCCCGGAATAAATAACATAGGGCATGGGGTGGATTACAATCATATTACAGAACAAAAACAGTGATGTAAAAGTCAACGGGTTTTAGCGGGATTTAAAACACGCTCTATCGACTGAGCTAGCCAATTAACTTATCATTAGTCCGTGTTTTTATTTGGCTTTGAGGTTTGTGAAGATGGGCGGAGCTACGTTAAGGGTCTCTTTGGCGCGTCATCGAGGGGGGATTTAGCCCCTCCCCCAAAAACCTGAACACAGAGGTGGCCAAAAACAGTTTTACAGTCTAACTCCACAATCCATACGACAATTTTTAGAGCCTTTGCACATGTTTTCAGACATTATATTCCAACATTTATAAAGTGTTTAGAAACAAAACTCTGAATTTCCTTTACACGGGCCCTTTTAAAGTCAAAAAATGTAATAAATTAAAAAAAACCGCGAAACTAAGTTACGTTATCGTCAAGCTTGTATTAAAATGTTAAATTAAACTAAAGACGTGTAATAGTGAATGAATAATGAACTGATTCCGTTACGCTGTTATATGACGAAGGATGCAAAAACCTCCGTTAACAATAACTTCACACACTATATCTTTATTTTAATCATTAAAGTAAAATAATGCAACGTAATTATTGCAGTTTTAACCAACTTTACTCTTACATGTCTTTATTTCTCTCCTGCCTGAAAACGGTCCGATCAGGAAGAAATCCAAGATGACTGTGATTCAAAAACCAGCCAAGAAAATGGACCAATCACAGCGCGACTTGGGGCAAATAAGACGGGCCTTACTTACGGACCAATCACATCAGCTGCTGGACGACAGTAAGACGGTCCTTACTTCGGACCAATCACATCAGCTGCTGGACGAAAGTAAGATGGAAGTATGACCTGGCCAATCAGGGGAAACAGAAAGTATACTCTCTATTATTTTGAAATTCTAAGTCATTATTTTTGAAATACTAAGTCATTATTTTTAAAATACTAAGTCATTATTTTGAAATACTAAGTCATTTTGAGATACTAAGTCATTATTTTGTAATTTGAAGTCATTATTTTGAAATATAAAGTCAATATTTTTAGGTATTGTCATTATTTTAGATCAGCCTTGGTTGTGGAGCCTGATGCAAGAAAGACTGACCCAGGCGCTTTTTGTTGTGCCGAGGGGGGGTCAGTATGTGACTGAAGGTGCTCCTCATCGTGGCTAGCTCTTCATAGAGGGGGGGGGAGGGGTTCTCCAGGATGGCATCCAGCTTCCTCCTCATCCTCCCCTCTGCCACCACCTCGAGATTGTCCAGTTCTGGCCAACCACGGAGCTAGCCTTTCCCCACCAGCCTGCCTGGTCCAAATATAAACTGTTAAGCTTTGACAACCTCATCACATTCTTTAACATCCGGCTGATTCATCATTGAGGAAACTTTTCCAGAAATGTCTTGCAGTGTGTTCTGACAACATTTGTGTGATTTCTCAGACCTCTGTAGGGCGCTTTCTGAGACGGTCTGGGGGAGGACGTGAGGCTGGGGTGCAGTCGCTGCTGCCTCGTCCCTCTTCTGCATGTACGTCTTCACCTTATCGAACATGGTGCCCACCCTTTGGGCCCTTTTTTCTAGCCAACCACTTCCTGTACTGGGGGGGGATGAAGTCATGAGGTAAGAGAGCAGTTACACTCTTTTCCAATTCAACATTTCACCTTATAAATAAGCTTGAGCTTCTTGGGCCCTGGCAACTGCAGATGCTTCTTTAGATTGCTGCAGGGCCAACTCACTGGGGCCAGGGTGCAGACGAAAACTTACTTTATAATCCATCACTGTAAAGACAATAGTTTGATTTGATTCAACTTTATTGTCATTTCACATAGTACTAGTAAACAAAAAGCAGTTTTGCATCTAACCAGAGTGCAAACTAGTAAAGTGCTGATATGACAATATATACAAATGAGGATTATTGGTGTATGTACATAGGCATATACATATATACAGACTGTAATTAAAGGCAAGAGAATAAAGAGCCAACACACACACACACACCACACAACACACACCACACACATAGAATGCAAGCTTTTAGCACACAACTCGTCACAAAATACACTCAAATCATACACTTATTATCATACTAGTAATAAATGTCAATAAACAAAAACAATGCAACAAACGTAAATTACGTTACCGTCAAGCTAGTATTAACATGTTAATAATTCCGTTAAAGTCCGTGTAAAGCAAAAAAAAATATACATTCTGGGGGTTTTCACACCACAGAAAAAAGTGTTACTAACCACCCAGCCAAATTTGAATGATTAAAAAAATCGCCAAGTATATAAAATTAGCTTTCAAAATCATGTAAAAATCCTCAGTATCTCTGCTCTGAGACGCTGGGGGGGTGGCCACTGAGGGCGCTGAAATCTGACACCTCTCTTAATACATCCACAGCTGAAACAAAACAGCGGCGAGCGAAAGGGAAGAGCCCAGCGCCGAATCGCCTTTTTTTTTTTTAATACATCCATGATCGCCGTCCGACGGGCGGGTTGGGGAAAAGTGGGCCCGAGTCCTTCTGATCGAGGCTCAGCCTTTTAATACTCCATGGGCTCAGCCCGTAGACGTTGTGAGCCGGTAACGGCTCCCGTCGCGCTTTCCCCGGGTGATTCCACTCGGTTAGGAACGGCCGCTCGGAGTGGAGGATCCCGTCGCGGATCTCCTCTCCCCGGCGCTGGCTGGCCTCCGCCGGGGGATTTCATCCGAGGCGGGCGGTCGGCTTGGGAAAAGGGTCGGGGCGAGGCTGGCTCGCAGCCGCGGGGCTTTACAGCGCCTCCCGCCCGGAATAAATAACATAGGACATGGGATGGATTACAATCATATAATACAGAACAAAAACAGTGATGTAAAATGTCAACGGTTATAGCGGGATTTGAAAACACGCTCTATCGACTGAGCTAGCCAAATAACTTATCATTAGTCCGTTTTCTATTTGGCTTTGAGGTTTGTGAAGATGGGCGGAGCTACGTTAAGGGCTCTTTGGCGCGTCATCGAGGGGGTATTTAGCCCCTCCCCCAAAATCCTGAACACAGAGGTGGGCCCAAAAAAAGTTTTACAGTCTAACTCCACAATCCAGTACGACAATTTTCAGAGCCTTTGCACATGTTTTCAGACATTATATTCCAAAATTTATAATTTTTTAGAAACAAAAATCTGAATTTCCTTTACACGGCCTTTAATGTCAAAAAATGTAATAATTTAAAAAAAAACCGCGAAACTAAGTTACGTTATCGTCAAGCTTGTATTAAAATGTTAAAATTTAAAATAAAGACGTGTAATAGTGAATGAATGAATGAACTGATTCCGTTACGCTGTTATATGACGAAGGATGCAAAAACCTCCGTTTAAAAATAACTTCACACACATATCTTTATTTTAATCATTAAAGTAAAATAATGCAACGTAAGTTATTGCAGTTTTAACCAACTTTACTCATTACATGTCTTTATTTCTCTCCTGCCTGAAAACGGTCCGATCAGGAAGAAATCCAAGATGACTGTGATTCAAAAACCAGCCAGAGAAAAGGACCAATCACAGCGCGACTTGGGACGAAAGTAAGACGGTCCTTACTTACGGACCAATCACATCAGCTGCTGGACGACAGTAAGACGGTCCTTACTTACGGACCAATCACATCAGCTGCTGGACGAAAGTAAGATGGGGAGTATGACCTGGCCAATCAGGGAAGCAGAAAGTATACTCTCTATTATTTTGAAATTCTAAGTCATTATTTTTGAAATACTAAGTCATTATTTTAAGATACTAAGTCATTATTTTGAAATACTAAGTCATTTTGAGATACTAAGTCATTATTTTGTAATTTGAAGTCATTATTTTGAAATTAAAGTCAATATTTTGAGGGATTGTCATTATTTTTAGATCAGCCTTGGTTGTGGAGCCTGATGCAAAAAGACTGACCCAGGCGCTTTGTTTTTGCCGAGGGGGATCAGTATGTGACTGAAGGGGCTCCTCATCGTGGCTAGCTCTTCATAGAGGGGGTGGGAGGGGTTTTCCAGGGTGGCATCCAGCTTTCCCCCTCATCCTCCCCCTGCCCCACCTCGAGATTGTCCAGTTCTGAGCCAACCCCGGAGCTAGCCTTCCTCACCAGCCTGCCCGGTCCAAATATAAACTGTTAAGCTTTGACAACCTCATCACATTCTTTAACATCCGGGTGATTCATCATTGAGGAAACTTTTTCCCGAAAAGTCTTGCAGTGTGTTCTGACAACATTTTTGTGTTTCTCAGACCTCTGTAGGGCGCTTTCTGAGACGGTCTGGGGGAGGACGTGATGGCTGGGATGCAGTCGCTGCTGCCTCGTCCCCTTTTGCATGTAGTCTTCACCTTATCGAACATGGTGCCCACCTTGGCCTTTGTTCTAGCCAACCACTTCCTGTAGCTGGGGGGGATGAAGTCATGAGGTAAGAGAGCATTACACTCTTTTCCAATTCAACATTTTACCTTTTAAATAAGCTTGAGCTTCTTGGGCCCTGGCAACTGCAGATGCTTCTTTAGATTGCTGCAGGGCCAACTCACTGGTGCCAGGGGCAGACGAAAACTTACTTTATAATCCATCACTGAAAGACAATAGATTAGATTTGATTCAACTTTATTGTCATTGCACATAGTACTATACAACAAAATGCAGTTTTTCATCTAACCAGAGTGCAAACTAGTAAAGTGCTGATATGACAATATATACAAATGAGGATATATTGGGGTATGTACATAGGCATATACTATATACAGACTGTAATTAAAGTGCAAGAGAATAAAGAGCCAACACACACACACACACACACACACACACACACTCACACACATAGAATGCAATGCTTTTAGCACACAACTCGTCACAAAATACATCTCAAATCATACACGTTATATATCATACTAGTAATGAAATGTCAATAAACAAAAACAATGCAACAAACGTAAGTTACGTTACCGTCAAGCTAGTATTAACATGTTAATAATTCCGTTAAAGTCCGTGTAAAGCAAAAAAAATAACATTCTGGGTTTATCACACCACAGAAAAATGGTTACTAACCACCCAGCCAAAATTTTAATGATTAAAAAAATCGCCAAGTATATAAAATTAGCTTTCAAAATCATGTAAAAATCCTCAGTATGCTCTGCTCTGAGACGCTGGGGGCGGGCCACTGAGGGGGCTGAAATCTGACACCTCTCTTAATACATCCACAGCTGAAACAACACAGCGGCGAGCGAAGAGGGAAAGCCCAGCGCCGAATCGCCTTTTTTTTTTTTTAATACATCCATGATCGCCGTCCGACGGGCGGATTGGGGAAAAGTGGCCTGAGTCCTTCTGATCGAGGCTCAGCCTTTTAATACATCCTGGGCTCAGCCCGTAGACGTTGTGAGCCGGGAACGGCTCCCGTCGCGCATTTCCCCGGGTGATTCCACTCGGTTAGGAACGGCCGCTCGGAGTGGGAGGATCCCGTCGCGGCTCCTCTCCCCGGGGCTGGCTGGCCTCCGCCGGGCGCATTTTATCCGAGGCGGTCGGTCGGCTTGGAAAGGCTCGGGCGAGGCTGGCTCGCAGCCGCGGAGCTTTACAGCGCCTCCCGCCCGGGAAAAAATATACATAGGACATGGGTGGATTACAATCATATAAAACAGAACAAAAACAGTGATGTAAAATGTCAACGGTTATAGCGGGATTTGAAAACACGCTCTATCGACTGAGCTAGCCAATATAACTTATCATTAGTCCGTGTTTCTATTTGGCTTTGAGGTTTGTGAAGATGGGCGGGGCTACGTTAAGGGCTCTTTGGCGCGTCATCGAGGGGGTTTTTGCCCCTCCCACAAAATCCTGAACACAGAGGTGGCCAAAAACAGTTTTACAGTCTAACTCCACAATCCAGTACGACAATTTTCAGAGCCTTTGCACAGTTTTCAGACATTATATTCCAACATTTTTAATGTGTTTAGAAACAAAACTCTGAATTTCCTTTACACGGCCTTTAATGTCAAAAAATGTAATTTAAAAAAAACCGCGAAACTAAGTTCGTTATCGTCAAGCTTGTATTAAAATGTTAAAATTAAACTAAAGACGTGTAATAGTGAATGAATGAATGAACTGATTCCGTTACGCTGTTATATGACGAAGGATGCAAAAACCTCCGTTAACAATAACTTCACACACTATATCTTTATTTTTAAACATTAAAGTAAAATAATGCAACGTAAGTTATTGCAGTTTTAACCAACTTTACTCATTACATGTCTTTTTTCTCTCCTGCCTAAAACGGTCCATCAGGAAGAAATCCAAATGACTGTGATTCAAAAACCAGCCAGAGAAAATGTGACCAATCACAGCGCGACTTGGGACGAAAGTAAGACGGTCCTTACTTACGGACCAATCACATCAGCTGCTGGACGACAGTAAGACGGTCCTTACTTACGGACCAATCACATCAGCTGCTGGACGAAAGTAAGAGGAAGTATGACCTGGCCAATCAGGGGAAACAGAAAGTTACTCTCTATTTTTTTGAAATTCAAGTCATTATTTTTGAAAACTAAGTCTTATTTTAAATCTAAGTCATTATTTTTAAATACTAAGTCATTTTGAGATACTAAGTCATTATTTTGTTTTTAAGTCATTATTTTGAAATATAAAGTCAATATTTTGAGGTATTGTCATTATTTTGAGATCAGCCTTGGTTGTGGAGCCTGTGCAAAAAAGACTGACCCAGGCGCTTTGTGTTGTGCCGAGGGGGGGTCAGTATGTGACTGAAGGTGCTCCCATCGGGCTAGCTCTTCATGAGGGGGGGGGGGGGTCTCCAGGGTGGCATCCCTTCCTCCTTTTCCCCCTTCCCCCCCCTTTTCCCACCAAACCCGGGGATTTCCCCCGTCCCGGCCAAAAAACGGAAACTTTAAAAATTCCTTTTTTAACACCCTGCCTTTGGGAAATTTTAAAATGTTTAGGGTTTTGACAACCTCAAAAAAAAAAAAAAAAAAAAAAAAAAAAAAAAAAAAAAAAAAAAAAAAAAAAAAAAAAAAAAAAAAAAAAAAAAAAAAAAAAAAAAAAAAAAAAAAAAAAAAAAAAAAAAAAAAAAAAAAAAAAAAAAAAAAAAAAAAAAAAAAAAAAAAAAAAAAAAAAAAAAAAAAAAAAAAAAAAAAAAAAAAAAAAAAAAAAAAAAAAAAAAAAAAAAAAAAAAAAAAAAAAAAAAAAAAAAAAAAAAAAAAAAAAAAAAAAAAAAAAAAAAAAAAAAAAAAAAAAAAAAAAAAAAAAAAAAAAAAAAAAAAAAAAAAAAAAAAAAAAAAAAAAAAAAAAAAAAAAAAAAAAAAAAAAAAAAAAAAAAAAAAAAAAAAAAAAAAAAAAAAAAAAAAAAAAAAAAAAAAAAAAAAAAAAAAAAAAAAAAAAAAAAAAAAAAAAAAAAAAAAAAAAAAAAAAAAAAAAAAAAAAAAAAAAAAAAAAAAAAAAAAAAAAAAAAAAAAAAAAAAAAAAAAAAAAAAAAAAATTTTTTTTTTTTTTTTTTTTTTTTTTTTTTTTTTTTTTTTTTTTTTTTTTTTTTTTTTTTTTTTTTTTTTTTTTTTTTTTTTTTTTTTTTTTTTTTTTTTTTTTTTTTTTTTTTTTTTTTTTTTTTTTTTTTTTTTTTTTTTTTTTTTTTTTTTTTTTTTTTTTTTTTTTTTTTTTTTTTTTTTTTTTTTTTTTTTTTTTTTTTTTTTTTTTTTTTTTTTTTTTTTTTTTTTTTTTTTTTTTTTTTTTTTTTTTTTTTTTTTTTTTTTTTTTTTTTTTTTTTTTTTTTTTTTTTTTTTTTTTTTTTTTTTTTTTTTTTTTTTTTTTTTTTTTTTTTTTTTTTTTTTTTTTTTTTTTTTTTTTTTTTTTTTTTTTTTTTTTTTTTTTTTTTTTTTTTTTTTTTTTTTTTTTTTTTTTTTTTTTTTTTTTTTTTTTTTTTTTTTTTTTTTTTTTTTTTTTTTTTACCATTTTTTTTTTAACCCCCCCCCCCTTTTCCCCCCGGGGCTGGGGGGTTTCCCCCCCTTTTTAAAAAAAATTTTTAAAGGAAAAAAACTTTTCCAAGGGAAAAAAAGTCTTGCAGTGTGTTCTGACAACATTTGTGTTTTTATTTCCTTTTTAGACCCTTCTGGGGGA